>PVIH01005077.1:54628-129794 GCA_004025045.1 Sigmodon hispidus
CCCCCCCCCCCCCCCCGTGTGTATTTTGCCTGCATATTTGAGGAGATGAGAAGAGGACATCAAATCCCTTGGAACTGGGGTGATGGATGGTTGTGAGCCACCAGTTAGGTGCTGGGAATGAAATGTGGGAGCTGTGGCTCTATTCTCAGGGGAGAGTGTTCTTCAGGGACACCTTCTTTGGTGGCACAGGCTTAGGATTCCAGTTTTTGGAAGCCTGAAGCCAAAGGATTGGAAGTTTGATGGCAGTCTGAGCTGTTTCTGAGTGACAAGAAAGAAAAAGGAAGCTCATTGGCTGGCGGCCTTGTTTACAGTCATAGGGATAAAGGGGCCTTTAGTTTTGGGTGTGGGGCTTTGCCCCTGAGAAGGGGCTTTCTGTCTGAGTGTACTGTGCACAGACAGTGTGGCTCAGTGGTAGAGCGCCTTCCCAGCCCCGCCCTGAGGTGGATGCACAGCACCACCAAAAAATTTTTAAGGCTCTTTTTATTTTCCTCTTGTCCACATCACCACATTAAAGTTTGTCTCCTTGGAGTGAAGCAGAGTCGCCAGCATTTTGGGAGAGTGTAGCCCTGTGAGCGTCCATGGAACAGCTGTCTGCATAGTTAGAGTGCAGCTGTGTAGCAGCCTCGCTCACTGCTTAACCACAGCTGCACCAGGATAGACATGTCTTCATTCTGGGCGCTCACTGACTTGTAGTGGAGAGAATTGACATTTCAGGATGTGAGTTCCAGCTGGGCATGGTGGCACGTGTCTGATATATTAGGACTTAGGGGATAGGAACAGGATCAAAGCTTCAGGGCCAGGCCCTGTCTGAGCTACAGGACATTGTCTACAAAACAAAGCAAAAAAATAAATAGAATTGTGGTTTCTGAATTTGTGGTTTCTGCATTTGAGTGATTGAAAGTGTCATCTTACTATGTGATCCCATCTTTCCTGAACTTTGTGTTCAGAAATGCTATTTCCTGTTCTGTGGATCAGAGCCCTCCACACCCTTCACCCATGTGACGACAGCCTGAAGTTGTTCCCTTAGACACTGTTCTGTGTTCTCTTCTACCAGGTCATGGGCTTTTTGGCAGACAAGAAACCGGAACAGGGCCAGCGGGTCTCTGGAATTCTTGTTAAAAGAAACTTTAATTACCACATACTTTCTCCCTGTGACCTCTCCAGTAAGTTCACTGTTGACTATGGATTGCAATCTGATCTTAACACTGCAGGGAAGTTATGGGGTGTTTGTGTGTGACTGTGAGACTGTGTGTGAAACTCTGTGTTGTATGAGGTTTCTGGCCCAGACTTTTGGTTCTAGACCAGAGGTTTGACCCAGTCTGGCAAACCTGCAGACCCACAGACCCGTAGTCCCACAGAATCACACAGATGTTTGTATTAATTTTATGCTGATTAATATATATAATATATAATATATATAATAATATAAACACTGATGTTTATATTAATTTTATGCCGACTCAACCCATGATTCTGTTCAGCCATGCAGTTTGATACCTTTTCTCAGAGCAGCATTTCAGCTTCTTTCTTCTGCTGCGTCTCCTCATCTTGTTTCTGTTGCATCCCCGTGGCTTCTCCCTGGTGTGTCTGCTCTAGCTGTTCCCAGAGTTTTCTCAGTCTGGTAGCCCTGCCCACACTTGCTGTCTGCCTTCAGCCAATTAGTGTTCTATTAAACTAGTAAATGTGACAATTATTTACAATGTAATAACATAATCCCACTACATTATATGTGTGACTCTGTGTGTGCTGAATGTGACTGAGGGTGTGTGACTATGAGTGTGTGTGTGTGTGTGTGTTGGGTCAGGACAGCTGAGGTGTGGGGTCTGGGGCTGGATGGACCTTGGCTCATGAAGCTTTAATGTGAAGCCGGTTTACCTGGTCAGCCATCTGACCACACAGGTAGCAAATCAGATAGGAATAGCTGAGTGTAGTCTGAATCACTGTGGGAAAGAGACTTTCCCCGAAAATCTGTTGAAACATTTGGATTGCTTACATCAGAGCTCTAAGAGTCACTCACTTGTCAGGACCTCTCATGCTAACACTGCAGCCACCTGCCTCCGTGTTCTCCGACTGAGGTACTTTTAATTTCTGAAACAGCTTTCTGCACTCCCCGGGTTAACGTTTGGCTGGTTGTTTAGTTTGTTGGTTTGAGGCTGCTGCTGAGGTGCTAGGGGTTAGAGCTTTGTGTACTGGAAGTGTTCCAGCACTTAGCTACACCCTAGCCATGCTCAGGTTTTATTTTGAGATAGAACGTCACTGTGTAGCCCAGGCTGCCTCAAACTCACTGTCCTTATGACTCAGACCCCTAACTAGCTAGGATTGGAGATTTGGACCACCTTGCTCAACTAGCATTTTATTCTATATCTTTGTTTTGATTCAGTGGAGTGTGGTGTGGGTGGAGCCCCGTGGCCCTCTGAGTGGTGAGCATGCTCAGTCCCTGGGCACACCTTGTTCCTCTATGACCAAGCTTCCCACTCCATGCTCAGCCTTTTCATTCTGCATCTCTCCAGAAGAATGGCTGAAGGAGAGAAGAAGCCATTTATAGTTTCCTTCTTTTTTTTTTTTTAATATTTTATTTGGTTTTTTTTTTTTTTTAACTTTATTTATTATTTATTTATTTATTTGCCTTGGTGTTTGCCTGGAACTGGAACTACAGACAGTTGTTAGCTGCCATGTGGGTGCTGGGAATCGAACCCGGGTCCTCTGGAAGAGCAGATGGTGCTCTTAACCTCTGAGCCATCTCTCTAGCCCCTGTACTTTCCTTCTTTTTCTTTTCTTTTTTGTTTTTCCAGACTCAAAAGCTTTTAGTTTATTTCTCATCAGTGAAATTGTCCGCACATCCTGTCACTGCAGATCTACTCCTTTGGCTGTATTCAGTCTCCACTCACTTTCTGCCAGCACCAACGCTGGCCTTTGCAGTGCCCCTGACCTTCTTCATTCAGTTCTTGCGTTCCTTTCGCTGTTTTTGTGAGGTCTTTTTCTTTTCATAAAGGCTATGTCTTGCAAGTCTGTGTTTGGGTTCATTCTTCTTTGCATAATCTAGAGAGTCATAGATCATGCCAAACCCAGTTGTTTTGCCGCCACCTAAGTGGGTCCTGAACCCGAACACAAAGATGACATCTGGTGTGATTTTATACATCTTGGCTAGTTTTTCCCGAATTTCTGTCTTTGGTGGTGAAGGACATCAATAACCATCTGTTTCCTCTGAAGCAGACGGTTAGTCATGAACTTCCTGGTCTGGATCGTTACTGTGTCGTTCATGATGGCTGCAGTGCCCAAGCTGCAAAGGAGGAAAAGAACCTTTCTTTTGTAAGACAGGGTTTCTCTTTAGCTCTGGCTGTCCTGTAATTCACTCTGTAGACCAGGCTAGCCTCAAACTCTGCCTGCCTCTGCCTCCCAGGGGTTGGGATTAAAGACATGTACCATCATGCTCTGGAGCTTCCTTGCATTGTGCACAGACTGTAGCCAGAGACACATGCATACTCCCTAGCAGCATGTACCAGAGAAAAGCGGGGGTTTAGACAAAGCTAAGGAGAACTACGTTTTTGTTTGTGAATCACTTTTCCCCAAAATGTAGAAATATACGTGTGCTCTGATTTATGTAAATTCTGAGCCACTGATGAGAACTGCTTTTCCAGATGATCCAGGTAACCTAACACCAAGACGGGTGTTTATCTTCAGGTGAACAGCATACTCACACTCAGTGCTCTTGCATGCTGCCAAATTGTAAGTGCTCTGAGAAAGAAAAGGGTCAAAACCATAATTAGATGTTTACCTGTGAGACACATCACCTTTCAGCTACCACAATACATGCAAATAAATGTACAAGCTGATTTTTCACTAAGTCTTGGTTTTTCGAGACAAGGTTTCTCTATGTAACAGCTTTGGCTGTCCTGGAACTAGCTCTGTAGAGCAGGCTGGCTTTGAACTCAGAGATCTGCCTGCCTCTGCCTCCCCTTTTCGTTAACTCTTGACAAAGCATTTTTTTAAAGTTATTTTTATTATTTTAAAATGTGTGTGCACTCATGCTGGTGCCTGGGGAGGCTGGAGGTGTCAGATTCCCAGAGAGCTGGAGTACCTGGCAGTTGACCCAACCTGGGTGCTGGGAACCAAATTGGGTTGTCTTCGAGAGCAATGTGTGCTCCTAACTGCTGGCCTCATCCAGTCCCAGTGAACTTTCTCAGGCCAGCCTCTGGGCTAGTGCTGGACACTGACAAGTTACTAAAACTTCGTCCATGCTGTCGATGAGCCAGGTCCTGAGGGACCAGTGTCCAAGAGCTGATCCTGGTGCAGACAGTAAAGGAGAGGCTGCCCTGGTCAGGCTGTGCTAGGTCACTATAAGGAGACACGGAGCAGAAAAGGAGGCAGAGGTGGCTGCAGTACTGGCTTGGAGATGTCCAAGGGGACTTTCCTGTGTCCAGAACCCAGACTAGCTGAGTGGCATGGATGAGTGTAGGGAAGTGGACTGGGAAACACATGTAGCAGCAGCCTGCCAGCTGTGGGACAGGGACTAAGATGGGTGGGGTCTCAGAATGGTGCCGAATCTGCTACATTTTTCTTAATTTGTGGAGGATTCTTGCAAGTTGTATTTTGTGTGATTTGCTATTGTTTCATTTTTGGTTTTATTTTTAAGCTATTGTCTCACTTTGTAGCTGAGGCTGGCCCCAATCTCAAATCCTTCTCCTGTGACTCCTAAGTGCTAGGATTATGTGTTTACCACCATGCTCAGCTGGTCTGACTTCTTGACGTGTATTTTATTCTTATTCTTTTTTTCAGATTACACTGACCTGGCCATGAGCACTGTGAAACAGACCCAAGCCATCCCATACACTGGGCCCTTTAATTTGCTGTATTACCAGCTACAGAAATTGACAGGTGTGTTTACTGAAATTAACTTCATGTAAGAAATTTTTATATCTAAGAAAAAAAAAGGACTTTGTTTTAATAATTGTCTCAGAATTCTACTTGTGTACCACATGGTCATTTTATCACATAAAAGTGAAAATTTTAAAAATATATTCACAGATTTTTAAAAATTCCACAATAGGGGCTGGAGAGGTGGCTCAGAGGTTAAGAGCACTGACTGTTCTTCCGGAGGTCCTGAGTTCAATTCCCAGCATCCACATGGTGGCTCACAACCATCTACAATGAGATCTGGTACCCTCTTCTGGTGTGCAGGCAGAACAGTGTATACATAATAAATAAATAACCTTTTTTTTTGTAATCCAAGAATATCTTGAATCTCTTTCAGTCTGAAGATCAGTGCTCTCTCCCCCTGTATTTAAAGCCTGCTCTAGTTCACTATACATAAGATTTATACATTTTCTTCCCTGATCTGCCAGCCCGGTGTGTAGCGGGCAGGCTTACTAAGACCTCGGTGAGAGCCTAAGCCCGTGTCTCTCATTCTTACCATTTTAAATGTCACACCCAATGTAAGGGGATGCCAGATAGCTGCGGGCTCTCTGAGGAGGTGGGAGCTCCCAGGCTGTGATGTGCTTGCTGCCACTGAGCCCCTCACAGCCCCTGAAGCAAAGTGCTACCCCGCAGAATTCTCCCCCATCTTAGATTGACCTCATCCCAGAATTACAGCCAAAGAGAAAAGTGCTGGGTTAATGATAATCCATGAGTTAATGAGTTAGTCCTTGAGAACTAGGGAGCTATGCTGGGCAGGTGGTGGCGCAAGTCTTAGTCCCAGCACTCAGGAGGCAGAGGCAGGCAGAGCTCTGTGAGTTTGAGGCCAGCTTTGTCTACAGAGCAAGTTCCAGGACAACCAGAGATATGCAGAGAAGCTCTGTCTCAGAAAAAAAAAAGAACTAGTGAGCTACTATCTAGTATGGTGATTGGACTCAAGGTGGAGGTGAGGGCTTGTACTAAAGCTGAGGTTCTGTGTAGACCAGTCTCTCTCGCTGATGGCCAAGTGTTGGTACCTGAGCTGCCCGTGTAGGAGTTATGTACAGTATCATCAGTTGCTATGAGCATTTAGCATAAAACACAGCTATTAAATATTACAGCAACTGTTTTAACTATTTCTACAAGTTAAAGCCTATAAGAAACTCATATGAATCTTATAATTTTTTTCAGGTGATGTAGAAGAATTAGAAATTCAAGAAAAACCTGCTCTGAAAGTGTTCAAAAATATTACTGTCATACAGGAGCCAGGCATGGTGGTTCTAGAGGTAAGGCCCAGTTACCTCCCACAGTGGGAGTGAGGTTTTCAGATAAGCAGATGTGTCGTCACAGACAAGTGTGGTTATTGGTCTTCCAGGTCTTCAGTTTGGAAGAGGGACTTTCATGGGCGCAGCTCTAGACAAAACTACGGGTCACTAAGGCATTCTAAGGGCTGGAGAAATACTCCTCCTCAGGGAAGTGGTCAGACCTGAAGTCAAATACACATAAACAACATTATTCATACTGAGCAGGCTGTACTTAGATGTCTAGGGAAAGAATTATGGCAACAGTTGAAGTAGAGAGGCCGTGAGTGTGAGAGAGTAGGTGGCAGTGTGGCTAAGCCTGGGAGAGAAGAGGGAACGCAGGGAGAGGGTAAGATGTGCTTGTATTTCAAATTTTTTTTTAAAAAAAGCTCTTAAAATCTTGAGGTAAAAAAATTAATTCTTGGGGTTGGGCGCAGCTGAGTTGCCTGAGCCAGCCTAACCAACACTGACACTAACAACTGAACAACACTAGCCAGCAAAGCCCTGGTGCAGCCCTAGGTGAGCCCACTGCTTGGATAGTGGAGGCAAGAGGATCTCAAGTTCAACTACAAAGATGTTCAAAGTCGGCACGGACTGCATGAAACCCTGTATCGATTTTTTTGTTGTTGTTGGCCGGGTGGTGATGGCACATACTTTTAATCCCAGCACTTGGGAGGCAGAGGCAGGCAGATCTCTGACTTTGAGGCCAGCCTGGTCTATAGAATGAGTTTCAGGACAGCCAGGGCTACACAGAGAAACTGTGTCTTGAAAACAAAAGTTGTTGAATTAAAACACAATCCAGTCTTGCCGCCTTCCTTTAAAATAGTATTTTCAGGGGCTGGAGAGATGGCTCAGAGGTTAAAATAGTATTTTGATGTTTTGAATAATCTGTAAAGTAACTCAAATCCAAAAGGGTTAGATATCATTAAATTAAGTAGAGATGGACAAAAGAGAGTACCAGATGTCATCAGAGATGGTTGTGAGACACCATGTGATTGCTGGGAATTGAACTCAGGACCTCTGGAAGAACAGTAAGTGTTCTTAACTTCTGAGCCATCTCTCCAGCCCCAGATCTTTTTTCTTTAAAAAAACAAACAAACAAAAATAAATAAAACAAAAAAAACATCTGGTCCAGAAGGTCCTCTTGCAGAGGACCTGTGTTTAATCTCCAGGACCCACAGGGCCATGCATAACCGACTAACTTCAGTTCCAGGACATCCAATATCCTCTTCTGATACGTGGTGCACAGGCTGGCAAAATACTCATACCTGTTTAGGGGGTGGAGGTGGGGTGGGGCTACTTTGGTGAGACCCAGTACAAACAAAAAGTCTGGTATGCTTGTCCATCAGCATCAGCTCACATACACACCTTGTGTTTACCCTCTTTGTCTTGCTCTCTGTGCCACTGACATCAAGAGGTTTGGAATCTGAGTTTGAATCCAGCATTTATGTTGCATGTGTTACTTTGGGGTCAGTTTTCTTTTCTAAAAAAATAATTAGGGAAATTAAATGGCAACGCATGGAAAACCTTTTGCCTCAAAGCTGGTGCTTAGTAGGTTCCTTTTTGCTGATTAAAAGGAAGTTAAAGGGATCTAACATGACTAGGAACCTCACACGATGAGGAGTCAGTTGATTCCTGGCACAGTCTGAGCGGGAGCCTCCCTGCGGCTGGTGTCCTGACTCCACCTTTGCTTTGTAGTGGCTGGCGAATCCTTCTAACGACATGTATGCAGACACAGTGACCACCGTGATACTGGAAGTTCAGTCGAATCCCAAAATCAGGAAAGGTACGGCTCACCCCGATCTTACCCATTCCAGTGTCTCAGATTCTCAGAACTAAACATCAGTGGAGCGAGCCTTAAGTGATCCTGAGCCATCTATCTCTCCAGCCCCTTAAGAATTGACTTGGATTAAACCATTCATAATCAGGTGCTATGTCAGAGCATGTTAAATGTACATAACATTTACATACAAAAGAGCTTGATGTGTCTTCTGGAGTTATTGGACCTATAATTTTATTCACCTCTCCTCAGTGTCAGTTTGAGAAACATGAGAAATAAAAGTGGACTGAAATGTCATCGTGGTTCCTCTATAAAGACATGAAATAACACAGTGCACATGGGTCTGCCTTAGTGGGCAGGTGGCTCCTCACATGCTTTGACCTTGAGGTCTCGGTGGTTAACCAAGCTCTGGTGACCTGTTTGATGTCTGTCCTCCAGGTGCGGTACAGAAGGTTTCTAAGAAGTTAGAGATGCACGTTTATAGCAAGAGGCTGGAGGTCATGCTCCAGTAAGTCTTGGGAGCTGGGTGTGGGGTGCACGGATGTGGGATGGGTGTGCCAAGCTCGGTCCTCATGCTGCTCACCTACCAAGTCACAGCCACAGTCACTCTAGGCACTGTTGATGCTGACCTCTCCTTTGCTTATTGAACAGAGAACTTAATCTTTCATTATGGACAGTGCCTGCAGGACAAGGGAAGGAAGACATGCTGGTCCATGGTTTCAGAGGGCTCCACCATGACTGGGTAGCCTTGGCTTTGGCCGGATATGGGGCCAGAGCATCATGACGGTGGGACTGTGTCGGAGAGGAAGAAGCTTACCTGTGTTCTATTCTTCAGGGTCACAGGCTGTCCCCTTCAGGGTCATGCTCTGGGTGGCGTGCTTCCTCACTTAGGCCTCACAGTCTGATTACCAGTGCAGTTGCGCCAGTGCCAGCACGATCTGAGTCTGTCAGGGAAAGAATCAGTGGATTAAGTCACAGCCCATCACCCGGCAGACAACTCCAACATCCTCCAGGGATGGTGAAGGTTCTGATTGTGATGTGATGGCAGCTTCTGCCTTTAAGGTCAAACTGACTTGGGCAGATATCCCAAGTTTGGAAGGTTTTTATGTTCCTTACATGTTTCTAAAAGTTCATACTGATAAAAGTGGTTTTTAAGTAATGGCTGTAGTTGGCTTTTTGTTTTGTTTCTTATTTTATAGTCATAACTTCACTGCATTGCCTTAGTTGGCCCCAAACTGGGGAGTCACAAGATCTATGCTGCTCATCGAAGCTGGAGGCCATTCTAGGCAACTTTGTGAGACCCTGTCTCAGTATAAAGTTTCTCTCTGCCTAGTGTGTGCAAGGCCCCAAGCTGAATCCCAGAGTTAAATCAGAGACTAAATAAAAGCAGTGCTCGCTAAATGCAACAGCGGGGCACTGTGGTGCACAGAGCTGTGCTAGCTGATGTCTCCAGGGTAGCTAAGAGCATCAGACTTTAGGACTTGGACCTCCCTTCTATATAATTCTCCCCAAACAGGCAAAGTTGGACTTTCCCAGTAATACCAAATTTCTGTTCACTTAAAGGGACATATTTGGAGAAGACTGTGTAAGTGTGAAAGATGACTCTGTCCTCAGTGTCACAGTGGATGGAAAAACAGCAAATATTAATTTGGAGACACGGGTATGTACCTGTGCATGTGTTTCATGACATATAGGGCGGGGTGGGGGGGCAGGAACAAGATTGCAGCCTTGGCAGTCAGGTGTTGCAGTTCGAAGGCTGGAGGCTAACACAGTTTGTAGGGTGTTTTCAAGACATAGACAAAGCCCTTGGTTCTCCCTGGTAACATAGAGAGGTGGGCACGTGGAAGCACATGTAGTGACAAGTTTTTGGCCTAGACTTGTTTGTAGTTGTTTAGCTTTGCTTAGCCTTGAGATCTAGACCAGCAGTTTTAAAGTCCCAATGAAACACAGAAGCTTATATTAGTTACATACTGTTTGCCTACTGCTCAGGCTCATTGTTAGTTAGCTTTTGCATCTTAACTCATTTTTATTTTATGTCTTGTCATGCGGCTCTTGGCTTATTTGAGTTTTTTATATTTTGCTTTCTCAGTGGCAGCTGACATTGTTTTTGTCTGACAAGTGATGTGAGGTGCCTTTGTATATGCTGTGAATATCATTGGTTAATAAAGGGACTGTTTTGGCCTATGGCAGTCCAGCTTAGAAGCAGGCAGGAAATCCAAACATAGATACAGGGGAAGGAGGACGGAGTCATGAGAAAGCAATCCGGCTGCTGAAGAATAGGGTACAGGTGAGCCGTGAGCCATGTGGCAAGACACATCAATAGACATGGGTTAAGATGAGAGAGCTAGCTAGCAATAAACTTAAGGCATAGACTGAACAGTGTATAACTAATATAAGTGGCTGAGTCATTTTGGGGGGCTAAGCAGCTGCAGGTGGGTCCAGACCTCAAGGTTAGGCCAAAGCAGGTTAAGATTTCTTACAATAACAAGCACATTCTTGTAATCCCAGCACCCTGGCTCCTGATTTGGTTTGGTTTTGTGAGACAGGTTCTTACTGTGTAGCCCTGGTTGTCTTTGGAACTCTAACCTAAGCTGGCCTGGCATTGTGTTCTGTAGCTGAGCTGTAACATGTGAGCCACCCTAAGATAGGTTGGGTTAGGCATGCCTGTAAGCCCCCTGCTCAGAGGTTGGGGTAAAAGATCATGAGTTCTAGGCTTGCCTGAGTTATGGGGAGTTTGAAGCCAATGTGTATATCGAAACTTTCTTTAAAAAACAAGGCAATGGCCGTAAGATGGTAAGTTTGAGTCAAGTAGCACACAGTGGTGAATAGTTTACCACATCCATTGCTTGCTAAGTACTCTGTGCTGCAGACTGACTCGTATATGGTAGATAGATGTAGGGGCCCTGACCCTGTTCATGCCCTGCCCCGTTGGCTCTCCAGTTGTCAGGAACACTGGGAGCCACAGGTGGGTAGGTGAGAGGCTCTGCATCCTGGCGATCAGCCTCCGGGCTTAGAGTGAGTGTTCGTTTGTGTCCATGGGGTGTTACTAATCTGAAGTTTGTGATCTCACTTGCAGATTGTAGAATGCGAAGAAGGAAGTGACGATGATGAGTCCCTCCGAGAAATGGTGGAACTGGCCGCCCAGAGGCTGTACGAGGCCCTGACGCCTGTGCACTGACAGCCTTGATTCCCATCACCTGAACTGTTTTACACTCTGGGCTTTACCAATTTTACTTCAAATAAAATACCTTAGTTTCTCTGGGCTGGCTTGTTTCCTTCTGCCTCCCGTGGCTTGACTCCTGCTGAACCTCCAGGAGCTGCCTCTTACTTCATTCCACCTGCAGGCCTCATGCAGCATGGGCTGGAATCCTGCGATCTTCTAGCAGCTGCGTCAGATCCGTCGTCCTGTACTTCAGAAAGGAAAAGCAGTGGCCATATTGACAGGTCTGTATTTTGAGTTGAAGGCAAATATTGTGCCACAGGTTTGAAACCCGTTGTCCGCTCCCTTCCCAAATTCCTTGGTTTGTATGTCTGCAAAATCCCCACTTTCAGAACTCATTTCTTTGTATGGGATCCGCGCGCCCAGTTCAGAGCTGCCAGGTGTTTGGATTAGCTCATGAGCCTGACTTCCTGAAGTTCATAAAGGAAGGGGATGGGTGGCGCTCGGCTTTCTCAGCAGTGTGGAGTGAGGGTCCCTGGACAGCTCTAGCTCTCAAAGTTGCCTCCCGAGTCTGTCCATCAAGGCCAGTAACCAAGGAGAGGCGAGTCCCACTTGGGCGTGGCCAGTGATGGATCGGTGCGCCTGCTGAAGCCTCTCCTAACGTTTCCAGGACACCCCAGCTAGCCAGGATCTATGGAGAGGTGGGTGAGCCGGCCTGCTGTGCCTGCCTACTCACTGGGCTTGCAATTCTAGCTGGAGAAGGTGGGAGAGCAGAGCCGCCTGGCCCGGAGCTCGCCCCGCCCACGGCCGGCCCCGCCCCCCGCGCCGAGCCTCCACATCCGGCGCAGACCGGCTGTTGAGTGAGTGCTCGGGACTATGGCGATGTGCGAGCTGGCGGCCAGCGGGAGCTCTCTGCTCTGGCCCCGCGTGTTGCTTTTCGGAGACTCCATCACGCAGGTACCCGCCGCACCCTCGGCTGCGTCCGCGCGTGTGTCAGGCGAGTCTGGTGCGGCTCCCTCGTGTCCGAGGACCGTGCACCTTCGCGGGCTGGTGTTGACGCCCCGGCTGCCAGATCAGTGTCTTTTCGGGGGCGCTTTTAGATGGTGCGGTGCGTGTCCGGGGCGCACGGGGGTGGGGGATAGATGGCCCGCCCGGTGTGCGTCGGGGGTGCACGGTGGGCTCAGAGGGTCGGGAGCGGCTCCGCAGCCTCTTATGGGTCCCTTGCAAAAGCCATTTTGAACTTTGAGCGGCTAATTCACCCCTTGTTTCCAAGTGGTTCTGAAAACAAAGCCTTCCGACAGTACGGAAAAAGTAATCCTCTCACGTGAGACCATTTAGCTCCCAATTAAGGAAGTTCCTCAAGATGCCTCCCCCGGGAAGATAGAAAAATCGCTTCCCGTGGTTTTCTAATGCTCAGCATGGCTTTGCGTAATAATTAGTAACATTATTTTTAGGGTTTGTAGGTGGCCGTGATGGCGTGTTACCGCTAGAGAACTGCCATGACTGTTAGGGAAATCAGTAGGGCATTGGCTTTGGTTTGCAGATGTGGAAAAGTGAGATAACACGAGGTCATCCCTTAACTCCACGAAGTTGACTTTCACCTGTACACATAACAAGTGTCTCTGATGTTAAGTAGCTGTAAACTGTAGATGACTGGCTCTGGTCAATTGGATGAAAAACAAAACAAAACAAACAAAAAAAAACCGCATTTCCTCAGAGCTACCAAATGAAACCACAGTGACCCCCGAGATACCTTCCCAAGCAAGGATGGCAAGAAGCCTCTGGTGTCAAGACTGCACCCAAAGGGCCTCGTCGACCATCTTTGCCATTGTGTCTGGCTGCGTGGATAGTAACAGGCTTTTTTCTTCAGTTTGCTTTCCAGCAGGGTGGATGGGGCGCATTGCTGGCTGACCGGCTTGTCAGGTGAGAACAGTCCCCAGGATCTGACTAAGCTGCTTCCTAGTGGGAAGCCTTGTTAGAAGAATAAAGACATCTATTAGCCTTTTTCTTCCTCAGAACACAGGCAAGCACTTGGGCAAAATTGAGTGTGCGACCCAGTGAGATCAGGCAGGCGGCACTTGTGTTGTCTATAATACACCAGACCACGCAGTTTCTGCCTGTTAGCGAGTCTAACATTCTCTACTTGCTCAGAATAACATCCATTAGCCATCACAAACATGTGTAGAATTAGTCCCTTGTAATGGAATTTTTATGTCATTGACGGATGTGGGAGGCTGGGCAGGGTCTAAGCACTATCAGGAAAGCCACTCTGCTCATAAACCATTTTTTTAAACCTGTTTTATTTCAGAAAATGTGATGTTCTGAATCGTGGATTTTCAGGTTACAATACCAGATGGGCCAAGATTATCCTTCCAAGATTAATTAGGAAAGGGAGTGGCGTGGAAAACCCAGCGGCAATTACAATTTTCTTTGGTGCCAATGACTGCTCCCTCAAAGGTAAGGCTATTTCTAGATCTCTTGTTTTGCCTGGACTCAATGCATGTTTCTGTGTATCTATCTCCCAGTAGAGTCTTCCAGAGAACAGTGGGTTCCTGGAGCTCACCTGTGTGTTTCTCCGGCTTTTGATGTGGTCAGATTTGGCTCAGGCTCCGAAGAGCTTATTTCCACATGGCCTTGTTGGCCACCTGAAATTACCTTTCCTCCTTTGTTACTGCTCTGTGCCCTCAGCTGGTACAGTTGGCAGCTGCAGCGGGGGCTTGCCTCTGGAGCACTCCCTCTGGTGAGGAAGGAGGGTCATTTTGGTTAGAGACAAGAGCTCCTTTAGGCCAGGCTAGCCTCAAACTCAGTAGGTAGCTAAGGCTAGTTAATGGTCCTGTCTCTACCCATCAAGTGCTGGGATGATAGGAGTGTGCCACAACCTGCCCTATTAGTTTTGTTTGGTTTTCTGAAATTATACACAGTACAAAGACTAGCCAGGAACACATCCAAGGTTGGTGGGTGACTCTGCTTTTTACTTCCTGTGGTTTGTATGGAGTCTGCAGAGACAGCCTGTGCTTGCGTGCCAGCCTGACTGGAAGCAAGCTCTGCAGTCTGAAATTTCACACACTTAACTATTTCACAGTCATCCTAAGAGGCAACAGTGAGCTTCAGAAGGCTGGGCATTGTCTGAGGTAAATGGCTAGTGACAGGCCGGATTGGAGCTGAGGCAGACTTATGTCACAGCCTCCAGATCCAGCCTAGAGATGGTGGAAAGACCAGTGTGGTGGCATATTTGATAAAAATAGCCTGAAATATCAGAGCCGAGAACAAACCATGGCCACTTCTCACCAAGCCAACTCCTCAGGCAGAACAGGGCAAAGGGAGAACTTGTGCTTTCTACCCCCATCTTCTCCATGCCTCCAGGTGTCTGACTTCCTCATTCAACACTCCTAGAGCTGGCATTAAAGGAAGGCTCAGTAACTGGCTCTGGTTGACCTTGAACTCACAGAGAATGTCTGCCTCCTGAGTACTGGGAAAAAAGGCATGGGTCACCCCTACCTGATCTTCATGACTTGGCTCTGTCCTGATATTTCAGGCTGTTTTTATTAAATATGCTACCACAGATCAGTACACTCAAAATGCCCCAGCCAGCCTCTGAGGCCTGAGTTGTGAGCTGGATTGGTAACGGTTTTAAACAGGGAGTGCTGTCTTTGTGTTTTGTGGTATCAACAGTTCCTCAGGGACACTGTGAATATGCAGAAAGTATATACGCTGTACTGGGAGTAGTGGTAGTAGGAGGCTGAGACAGAAAGATCTCTATAAGGTCCCAGGCAGCCTCAGCTAAGAGTAAGATCCTGACTCAAACACAAAGGCCAAACCTTTAATCTCAGCACTCAGGAGGCAGAGGCAGGTAGATCTCTGACTTTGAGGCCAGCCTGGTCCACAGATCGAGTTCCAGGACAGGCTCCAAAGCTACACATTGAAAATGTCTCCCAAAAAAGGAAACAAAAAACCACAAAGGCCTGGGGATGCTGAAGAGTGGGTAGACTGCTTGCCTAGTATATAGTATATAGGCCCCGAGTTCAGTTCCCTTCCCAGCACTACATAAAACTGAGGCTGGGTGTGGGGGTGCAAGACTTTAATCCCAGCACATGGGAGGCAGGAGTATCTCGGTGAGCTCCATGCTATCAGGGCTACAAAACGAGACCCTGTCTTAGCTATCTAGTGACCTTAGAACCTATCTGGGCTAGAAACTGTCTCAAAAAAGAAAAGAAACAAAAGTATATTCATCTCATCTGTTTCTAATAACGCGTTCAGATTGAGGTTACATGTCTTGAACAGACGAGAACCCCAAGCAGCATGTCCCCTTGGATGAATACAGTGCAAACTTGAGGGACATGGTGCAGTACTTGAGGTCTGTGGATATCCCCGAGGAGCGCATCATCCTCATCACCCCACCCCCTCTGTGTGAAGCAGCCTGGGCGAATGAGTGCAACCTCAAAGGTGAGTAAAGCCAGCTTGGCCTGTCACTGGTGCTGAGGGCTTCTGCTCCGGGGTCCTGTCAGTCAACCCAAGGACAGACTCAGATCAACTCCTGTTGTCTTACTCTAGGCTGTTTCAGACATAAAACTGGGGTGGGGGTTCTGGTGTGTAAGTCAGGAGGGCATCAGTGCCCCAGCACCCACTGTCTGTATTTGCCAGATGCCAAGATGCACACAAAGCCCTCTGCCAGCAGCCGGGGCAGGCAGGTGCTCTCCCCTGGCACCAGGAGGGCGCTGCAGGCAACCTCTTTCCCAGCCACTGGGAGCTGCTCAATCTTGCCTCCTTTGCCAGGGGGAGAAGCGTGTGATGGTAAAGTCCGTCCACTCTTCTTCCCTGTATGCATTCTGTCCCTTCAGCACGGCGGCTCAGCTTTCTTGTTGACACACCTGACTACACAGGAGTACTGTAGACTTTGTCTCAGCTGCTTGAATCCGGAGGGCCGGTCCGGGACACATTCATTATTGGCTTTTCACCACAAGGTCAGCTGTCAAAACTAGGGGGTAGGCAGCCTGGCTCCTACTGTACCCCACGTCCCTCCCTTGGCCTGCCAGGCCAGCTTGTGCCTTGGTGGTCTGCCTTCCTCCTAGACTGGGAGGTAGGCAACATGTGCTTGGCTAATCGTGTCCATTTTGTTCTAGAATCTGCATGAATGAGATAGGTCAGAATGGTTGAGCATGTTGGTTACGGACACAGCTGTGTACTAGCAGGCTCAGGTGATGACTGGTCTCTGCAGACTGTAGACTCTTATCACATTGCTGCAGCAGCTGTTGGCAGTGTCTCTCTCATGGTCTCAATGTTTCTTTCTAGCCATGCCCTTTCTTGCCCCTTACCTAGCTCACAGTGGTCTGCTGTCTAGCTGGTTAGACCCTGGTTTTATTTTTTCTTAATATGTATGTATACAGTATACAGAAGAGGGTACCAGATGTTATCATAGATGGTTGTGAGCCACCATGTGGTTGCTGGGACTTGAACTCAGGGCCTCTGGAAGAA
Source organism: Sigmodon hispidus (assembly GCA_004025045.1). Lineage (NCBI taxonomy): Eukaryota > Metazoa > Chordata > Mammalia > Rodentia > Cricetidae > Sigmodon > Sigmodon hispidus. The sequence goes on from PVIH01005077.1 coordinate 71,232, forward strand.
CAGTTAGTGCTCTTAACCTCTGAGCCATCTCTCCAGCCCTAGACCCTGGTTCTTTAGAAGCTTCTAGATGCTACAGCTGGCTGCTCCTCTCCGCTCTGCTCCTTGTCCTCCTCTGTGTAGAGCGGTGCCATTGTTGTAGTCCCAGGCTGGCATCAGTGGCACCTGGAAACGGTCCAGTCAGTGCTCCACAGGACCAGCAATAAGATTACCAGTGACGCTCTGGGGTTTCCACCAACAGGTTGCAAGTTAAACCGCCTGAACTCAGTTGTGGGTGAATATGCTAAGGCATGTGTAAAAGTAGCCGGAGACTGTGGGACTGATGTCCTTGACCTGTGGACCCTGATGCAGAAGGACAACCAGGTACTGTGGTTTTCTCAGTTCTTTCAGGGTTCTGGGGATCACAGAGGTAAAGCAGGTATGTGCAACTCTCCTAGAAGGGTTTCTTCAGACAGGAATGGTGGTAGGTGCCTGTAATCCTACAATATGGGAGGCTCGGGTAGAAGGGGAGTTCAAGGCCAGCTCTAGCTACGTAGCATGTTTGAGCCAGCCTGGCTACGTAAAACTCAGTCTCAAAAGACATAAATATCAGCCATGCTTTTCACCAAGAAGAGCATAAGGACTGGTCAGACAGAGGCCTGGAGAGCATTTAGACACTCAGCTGGAGGTGGCCATAGAGCACCATAAATGACCAAGTTTGTTTGTAAGAGCACCACAGAGTTCAGATTCACTCACAAAATCTACAGCCCGAGATGTCATTCCAGTTATTTTTTCTTAAATAAAATACCTGAAAACAAATACCTAAGGACAAGCTAGCAGGCATGAAATGCAGCCACTCAGGAGAGCAGCTGGATGGTTGTGTACAGTAACAATCCACTGACAGAGGTCACAGCTGTGTTTTTTGGCAGCATTATCCACACTAGGCCCAAAGCTCGAATCAAGTCACCCATTTCTCTGCAGGCAACTGGGTAAACCCGAATCCACAGGGTCCTGGGTAGCAAAGACACCAACTCTGATATGTGAAACATGAATGATGCTGGTAAGAAAGGAAGGTTCTAAAGTCATGTGCATGGTTCCAGCTATATGACATCTAGACAAGGCTGCAGTGACAGGTGGGGACGGCGCTTCAGGTTTGGTCTGCAGCATATAAGAGAAGCATAGTCAGACACGTGTCTTCACCCTACCCCACTTTTGAGACAGGGTCTCACATCTCTGGCTGGCCAGGAACTTGCTCTGTAACTGAGGATGACCTTGAATTTCTGAATGTCTCACCTCCACGCCTGGAAGTAGGTGCTGGAGACGGAGTACATGCTAGCCATCACTCTGCTTAGTCTCATCTCTAGGCCTCCTTTTTATTCCTTGGTAAAGTGCTTGTTCTCAAGGGGCATTTCCTTGTGGTGCTGAGGGACTGTGGTGTTTGAGAGGACCCAAACTACCCTGGTTGCCATGACAACAAAAGATAGCCCTCAGCCCAGTCACTAAACCAGACACTAAGCTTCCCCCTCCCCAGTTCTCAGTCCATCTCCTCCTCCTGGGTCCGATGATAGTACAATTGATGTGTAAAGAGGGACATCACGCCACTTTCTTACTGGAAGAACAGCAGAAGCACAGCTTGGACTGGTGCTGCAAGGTAGGAAACCATTGACCCAAGACACCCAAGGATGGCTGCTGATTGAAGACCTCACAGACCCTGAGTTTTAGGACTTTTCAGAGAAGTGTCCTGTTGACCTTTGGAGGCTCTCGGCCCCGGAACTGCAGTCTGCCTCACCGTCCCTGACTGAGCTGGAACAGTCACCACTGCCCTGGTGCTTGATCACCTTGAGTTGTTACAGATCTCCAGGGCCAGCAGGACTGCTCAGCTGGAAGAGGCTCTTACCTGCAAGCCTGGTGACCTGAGTTCAAGCCCAAACACCTACTTGGTGGTTGGAGAGATTCCTGCAAACTGTCCTATGGCCACCTTGTGCCACCACAGCATGTGTGGCTGCCCCAGGCACCCACACAAAATAAGTTTTGGCATCCTCCACCCCTGCCTGGTTTTCTTTTCTGGTTAACATAGTCAGGGTCTAGGACAAAGGGAATCTTCTTTACAGATCACTAATCCAGAGCCATCCAGATAAGAAAAGCCACTAGAACTGCAACTCTCCCTTTCTGAATAGTCTCCATAGGGACTAGGAAGGAATACTCCTCCAAGCAAATCCTAGGTTTACACAGCCTTCCTGTTCTAGTCCAGGTGGTCCATGTTCTTACACCGCAATCCTGCCCACATCCTAGGACCATGCACTCTCTTAATGCTAGTGAGTCACAGGTGTTCACTGGGCCTCCTTGGGATCCAAGATGACAGGTCTGTTAGGCACCTGTGCACACTGGTCCCAGTCACTGGTCTGGTGCACAGACAGAAGGGTCACTGAGCTCTCTCTGCCACCCCAAGAAAGGCATGTGACAGACACATTATTCCTCTCCCTACAGGATTTCTCCCCCTATTTATCAGATGGCCTGCATTTATCCCCAGTGGGAAATGAGTTTCTGTTCTTAAACCTCTGGCCACTGCTGGACAAGAAGGTCTCCTCTCTGCCATGGCTGCTTCCTTACTGGAAGGATGTGGAGGAAGCAAAGCCTGAGCTGAGCCTCCTGGGAGATGGAGACCATTAGTCAGCCTGGAAAACCTTCCCAGGAAGGATGCTTTACGTCGTTCATGAGAACTACCTCCAGTTGGTAACTGACAAACTTTCCAAGGATAACTGTTCATGTACATAACCAAGATAATTCACAAACTTTAAGGTTGATTAAACATTTTTTCAACATTAACTACTGTTTATGACTTTCTTTTTTCCGGAAGATTTATTTTTTTCTGGGCTGGAGAGATGGCTCGTGGGTTAGGAGCCCTGGCTGCTCTCCCAGAGGACCTGGGTTCAATTCCCAGCATCCACATGACAGCTCACAACTGTCTGTAGCTCCTGTTCCAGAAATCTGACACCTTCATACCAATGCACATAAATTAAAAAAAATAAACTTTTAAAAAAATTATTTTTCCTGTGCATTGGTGTTTTGCCTGCATATATCTATGTGAGGGTGTCCAATCCCCTGGAAATGGAGTTACAGATGGTTCTGAACTGCCATGTGGGTGCTGAGAATTGAACCTGGGTCCTCTGGAGGAGCAGCCAGCCAGTGCTCTTAATCTTTGAGCCATCTCCTCACCTCCCCATCCCCTCCCCAGTATTTATTGACGGAGACAGTTATCAGTGCCACAGCATCTCCCCGAGCACCCTGTCGATTCTCTACATGGCAAAAAAAAAAGGTAAGACAACTTTTTTGTTTAAAAAGACACAATTTTATAAAAATGCTTTTACATTTTGCCAGGAACTTTGATTCATACATACACCCACACACCCCACTCACCTTATAGCAAATCCTCAAGATGTAAGATTATCATGGCTACTTCAAAGAGCAAATACCACAAGGTACATGTTCAAGTATTAGTGTAACAGACGTCCTCAGAGAGAAGGCACAGGTTTGGTTAGCTGTCCTCAAGAGTTTACAAGTTATCTTGGTTAAAATATGCTGGCTGGGTGCAGTGGTGCACACCTGGAGTCCCAGCTACTGGAGAGGCTGAACAAATTTCTTTGGAGAACAAACGCTCTTATAACTAAACTTGTATAGAAATCAGAATTCGGGCTAATGGTATTTATTCTTCACACCATAAGTAGAGCATCCAAGATCCTGAATCAGTAAAGCCAGAGGTCGTGTGAGTTACCTTTCTGCTGGGTCAGAGGTCAATTCTTTCAGGGCTGGGCCCCAGGTAGAGAATGGCAGCACACCCCGGCCTGCTCGGAACTGGTTATGGTAAAAGCACCAGCTTGTTTGGAAGTAGTTAGGTTTTGTGGATATTGAAATGTCTTACAGCACTTGTCTTTTTTACGTGTTTGAGTATTTTGCTTGCATGTCTGTGCACCGAAGGCATGCCTGGTGCTGCAGAGGTCAGAGGGCATCTGACCCCCTGGGTCTGGAATAAAGAGCACTGAGAGCCACCATGTGGAGCTGGGAATGGGGACTAACAGTGAAGAGGCCGTCTCACCTCAGTTCTCCTGGCTGTTACTGCAGACCTCCCCTGAAGCTAGAGTCTTTATCCTTGCTAGACAGGACGGTTCTTAGGACTTTCTATCTACAAAAAGTTCCAATGCCAAGACAGGCCACATTTGGAGACAATGTGCATACAGCCAGGTTCCTCTGCTTATACTTGAAGGCAAAAATTAATAAATAAATCCGTTCCAGTTACCCTCACTAATAACTGCTGAGTGTTTCACTGTGGTCAGAGGACCATTACAGTGCACAGACAGACAGACTTAATCTGTGCTAGCAGTCACCCAGAACTCTATCCATCCTTATCTGCTGCTTTTGCACCACAGGTCAAAGTAGATTTTAGATTAGAAAAGGAAAAACCCCAAACCTGATATAAGCCAGATTTACGTCACCCCTTTCAAAAGGCCTACACCTACACAGGATGTCGTGTCACGTGACCAGCATCTGCTAAGTCACTTGCGGTTCCTCAGGTTCTCATGTTTGGTTTAGGTCAGCTCTGTAGATCCTCTTGCACAGGTACATCCTAGAGCAGAGCGGGGCTCCCCCTAGCACTCTGTCTCCTTGCTGTCAACTCTGCTCTGGCGCTGCAGCTTGAAGGAAGCTGCCTTCTCACTCCTGGTGACTGGGTGGTCTGTGAGATCCTCGAAGGACTTGGCAGCTGCACTGCTGTTGGGGAATGGGTCCTTCTCAAAGCCATCATCATCCACATGTGAGTCTGTGCTGGGGTCTTCCTGGATGGTGTCCATCCTCTGGTGGTCCAGTTTTGGAGCTGCAGACACTGGTGGCATCATGGAGGCCGGCTGCAGGGGCTGCAGACGACCTGGAGTCTGGGGTGCAGGAAAAGGCTTGATAATTCGAACAGATGCTGAATCCATGCTGCTCAACATCTCGATGTTCTGGAAGATATCAGTCCAGTGAGTGGGGAAAAATAAATCAAAGGTCATTATGCTGTAACCTTACTCCCCCAGTAGCCCTGAGACTGACACAGGAATTGAGTGCTGAAAGGCTAAGGCAGCAGCTGTGGTTAGGGGGAAACCAGGGTTCCTCTGCTAGCTTTCCACCCAAGCGACTAACTGAAGTCATTTCCTCAGGACCATTGACATCCAATCAGATCCTTGTAACTGCCCAGGAGCCCAGGAGGGAAGAGCTCTTGCTAAGGCCTGTTCTTTGTTCTGTGCATACTTACACTGTGGTGAAACAGAGACAGGGACTCATACTGCTTGTCCAGTTTCTTATCCTGGAAAGAACAGAAATAGAAGTGTCATTAAAACTGAAAGGAGCCCAGCCCTCCAACAGTGAGTACTTCCTGTTCACTAGGCCCAGGCTGAGTCATCTTAGACCTTCTAGGTGGCTCAGCACTGGAGCAGTGGCCTGGGTCTGTTTGTCAGCCCTCCACACACTACCAAACAGAAACCCATTGAAGCAGCCTGAGCTGACCCACACACTCCCAGGCAAGAAGTGCTGCTCTCCAAGAATGGTGCCGTAGACACCTAGTGGGGGTCCTTTCTAAGATGTGGCACACTGTGGGCAGGAGATGGACGAATGGGTTTGGGTGCAGCAGGATCAGCCTGACTTCAGGGCCCCGACCACAGCCCTTCACAGAGCTGAGTCTTGATCCTGTATTGTACTTCTGCAGGAGGCTGGGTGCTAACTGACAAAGGGGAAGGAAGGCAGCTCCAACAACTGGGCCACAAACTAATCCTGGTGCCACCAATGCCTTGTGTGGCTGGAAACAAACTACCACTAAGTGGTTTTGGTCTGAAATCAGGATCAGCTTCACGATCCACATCTACACCTTTAAATGTACACAAAATCTCAAGCACTTGGAAGGGGTGATGCTGCTCTTCTGAGATGCATCTTTTAACAAAGCCTTTGTTCCATCACTAGGACAGCAGCTCTGCCTCAGTACTAGTGCCCCAGAGCCTTCCCACCCTTAGCACTGTGTCCACACTGCAGCAGAAACCAGGAGGCACTGTGAGAGCATCACACACCAAGCCTCACCCTTCATCTGTAAGGTACCCACTCCCCATTTATGCAAGGTAAATTTTCTAAACTCAAAATTTATAAAGTACCTAGAGTTTTAAAGACAAGTCTAATTTAACATATACCTGTTAACTAACTTGTAAAGATGTGAATACTATACACAATAATTTCAATAATCTATATAGTACATGGGGAATATCTGAAGTGTTAACATTTTTTTTCTTATAGCCAAGTCAGCCAAAAATACTCCTGTTGACTTTATAGGTCACAGGCCCCAGGCAAGTCCAACTAAATGCTCTTCTGTGTTTAAAGTGTAACTTTCAGAGAAAAAAAGGGAACTATACACACATTTTACTAATTATATGTTACTTTGTGTGTGAGTGCCATAAGCTACAGACTGAGCCATGCTGTGGAAGGTGGGAGAACCGCTTCAGAGTCGGCTCTTCCAGCCATGTAGGACCTAGGAAAAGAACACAGGCCCGTCCACCTGCTGTTGTCTCATGAGCTGAGGCTGGTCAGCAGGAACCTGAGGATGCCTTTGAGCTCCTGGTCCTCCTGTCTCGTTTCCCGAGTGCACGCCCTACTGTACCTGATTAGTCAGTGCTGGGGAGGAATACTGCCCCGGACGAGCTAGGAAAGCCCTCCTCTAGCTGAGCTAAGTACCCAGCTCCATTTTGTTCAAAGAACATCAGGTAGACTATCTTAGAACACTTATAATAGCATCGGCAACATTTTACATCTCTCTTTCAACGTGGAGCTACTCAACACTTCTGTGAAATGTTTGATCACTTAGACTTGGTGACTTACCACACAGTGGACAAGGATGCTGAAAGGAATCCAGAATATCAAGGAGAAAACCAGGACGGACCCTACGATGTTGTCTGCCAAAAACTTCCCTGTGAATAATTCCAAACAGTGAACATCTCAACCACATACTGTACAAGTCTACTCACAAACCAAGTACACCATGCTTAGGAAGACAAAATATTATTACCTGAAGGCTATTTTTACAGCAAAATTGTAGGGTTTGTTTTGTTTTGTTTTGTTTTTTTTGCCTTCTGCAAACCAGTCTTACTGGTAATTAACACTTCAGTCAAACAGGTTCATAAGACTGAACCAAGTTCAGATGTACCACTCTCTAAAACTCATGCATGCAAGATACAAAAGAATGGACCTGGAATGAGTTTTGTCTTCACCAACAAAGTATTTTTTAAATTTTTTAACTCCGTGTGTGTATGTGTGGTTTGAGGGACAAGTTTTCCCTTTTTAACATCTTTGGCTGTCTTGGAACTTGCTTTGTAGACATGCTGGGATTAAAGGTGTGTGCCATCCATCATGCTCAGCTTCTAATCTTTATGTGTTCTGCCTGCCCATGTGTCTGTGCACCATATGAATGGAGTGCCGTGAAAGGTCAGAAAAGGATGTAGAGTTACAGGTAATTATGAACCCAGGTCCTCTGAAAGAATAACCAGTGTTGTTAACCCTGAGCCATCTCTCTAATCCCCAACAGTTATTTCATAATAAATGTAAATAGTTCAGTCTTCCTTGGAGGATCACAGCACAAATTCTGAACCATACCCAAGTCACCATAGAAATCAGCTCAGCTCTTGGTAAATAATCTAGGAAATATTTCACTTACCAAAAGTGTTGATGCTCAATTGGTCAATGAAATCCCAAAATCGCTCAATTACATCCTGTACTCGTTTTTCACATTTGCCCTATGAGAGGAAGATATACTGTGATATCCCAAACGACACATTTAAAATTAACGAAGCCTCAGAAAAGCAATGGGCATGTAAACAACTTCACTTGGCCCACCTTGAACACAGGATGGTAATTCTAACATGAAGATACCGAGAACGGAGGTTTGGTGTATAGTGGGATTATGTTATGTTGCTACTGTTTCCTGTCATTGTGAATATTTGTCCCGCCTATGGGTTTAATAAAAGCTGATTGGCTAAAGGCAGATAAGAAGTGTGGGTGGGGCTACCAGGCTAAGAAAACTTGGGAACATCTCAGAGCAGAGACAGACACCCCGCCAGAGAGACAATGCAGATACCAGGAGACACAGAGGAAAGAAGTTGAAATGCTCTGAGGAAATGTACTGAGCTGCATGGCTAAACAAGATGGGTTAAGTTCAGATGAAAGAGTTTAGCAAATTATATGCCTGGGCCCTAGTTTGATCAGCATAAAAATAATACAAGCATCTGTGTGATTCTGTGGAATTGCAGGTCTGAACCTCTGAGCTAGACTAGAAAGTCCAGGCAGAAATCATTTACAATACCGGTGCTTTCACGACTTGTCCCTAAAAAGCATTTAGTGCACTGATGGGGGTGAAGGTGTTCAGAAAGGGTATCCTGTGTATCTCAAAACTGGGTTTGTCTACAGAAGCATGTTGTCAAACCCAGCCTGAAAGTCCACTTTCAGAATAACCAGGAAAAGGTTCAAGAAAACTGTCATCCTAGAAACAGGCAGAATGACAATGATCATATATACAGTGGACAGGGAATGCTTTATATCACTAGTATTACAGTCAGGCAATCCAAATGCTAATGTTACCTTTTTTTTAAAAAAAAAAAAAAGAAAATATTTAATGTATACAGTGTTCTACCTGCATGCCAGAAGAGGGCACCAGATCTCATTACAGATGACTGTGAGCCACCATGATTGAACTCAGGACGTCCAGAAGAGCAGCCAGTGCTCTCTCTTACCCTGTGAGTTATCACTCCAGCCCCAAATGTCACCTTTTGGTCTTTCTGACCAGTGCTTGCTTTCACTGAATATGCAGCTAGGGAAGTGGGCAGGAGTTCTAGGGTCACAGGAGTTCACAGCTGAGCTCAAGAGACAGAAGATCTGGGGAGGAAGCTTTCAGTAGTAACCCGGGCTGGCCTGAAAGCAGCAGGCTGGGGCAGGACTCTGTGGTAGAGACAGACACTGACTACAAAACTTGTCAAGCTGTGATTCTGAAGGACCAAGGCTACTGTTTAAGCTGTCCAAGTCAAACCCTTGCCTCTCTACAGTTGTATAATTCCACAATCCAAAGTTACTAAATAATACTTACGTTCATGTCACAAAACCCCACTGTGCAGGGCTTCCCTTTCCTCAAAAATAAGTTCTTTTGCTCTGCGTCGACGTAAGGCACACATGGGCCAGAGAGGTTCCTGCAGCACACCTTGCATGAATTGTCGGTGTCTGGAAGAGAAGCATCCGCTGACACGGAGTTCACCACAGGCTTCCCTGACTCAGACGGTAACAGCCACTACCCGAGGCTGAGGGTGTCGGTCAGAGAGTGCCTGCCTGTATGTATGGGGTATGGACCTGCTGGAGCTTCAGGTCCAGCACCATGAAAAGAAAATGGGCCAAAACTCTATATTCATCTAACAGTTTCTGACTTCGTAATTCACTTCAAACAGTTATTAGCTGGGTGTGGTGAGGCATGCCTCTAATCCAGCACTTGGGGGAATCTCTGACTACAAGGCCTGCCTGGTCTAGAGTAAATTCTAGGATAGCCAGGGGCACAAAGTGACTCTAAACAGAAAAGTCTGTGATGATTAAAAGCCAACGTGTCCTCCCTGTCCATACTGGCAAAATGTTCTTGCTAATGTGCCCTCTGACCCAGCACTTCCTGCCCTGCAGTTGTGACGTAACTGTCCACCTGTGGTATGGAGCAGAGTAACCATAGCAGCTGTGACACCACCTGGGGCAAATAATCAGCAGTCAGTACAGGTGAGTTATGTAGACACTCAGAATGAAAAGTTTACCCTCCACAGTCTGAATTAGCTCTAAGGGGGACCTAAGTTTATCTTCAGAAAGAAAGCCAAGTAGGACACAAAGCAAAGATTAACTGTGACCTTTTCTCTCCAAGGCACTGGCTCAAACCAATGGCCTTCTGCACACATGCTACAGGTTCCGGGCTGCTGAGCTGCACGTCAATGCCTGCTAGTCTGACAATGACCACCAGGGGGAACTTTTCACTCCAGTGTATGGATGACTTCCCAGGCTCATGCTTCAAGGCCCATGTCTCTGTATGTAGCAGAACTGTCGCCAGTCCACCAGCTCCACAGAGGAGTAGGAATCTGGAGTCCAGCCAGGTCCCAGATGTCCTTAAGCCTCCCTTCAGACCTAGTGGCTCCAAAAATAAGAGCATGGGAAACCAGGGAAAAGTGAAGCTAGCAATAAAAAGGTTGCTTTCCCAGACTGCCCCAACAGCAGTGAGGGGGTGGCAGATCTTGATGGCATCATCAAAAGTCCCACCAGAGGGCAAAGTAGTAGGTAAAGGCACTGAATGCCAATTTGAAAAGCTGAGTTTAATTCCTGAGACCTACATGGTACAAGGTGTGAGAACTGACCCCTCAAGTAATCTTTTGACTCTTAAGTGCATGTGCCCAGTTCTAAAAATCCCACCTACAGGACTAGATCCTAGAAACAGCTTTGGAGTTTGCTCCATTAATGTCATAGCAACAGAGCTGTTGCTGCCTTCGTGCTTTATATGGCAGGTGAGGATAGTCCTCCCCCCCCCCCACCCCCTCAGCGCCTTCCCAATCTACCCTGAGCCTGCCTGCCTGAAATGGAGTGGGGTTAGTGGGGAGATCTGTCTACAGACACTAGTGTGCCTTGCTTCTCTCCTTATCCCCTTATTTTCTCCTATTTTGATAGGCAACAGACAAAAGCAAATGTTCTGCAGCTCCAGGACTCAGAACCACTCACCGATGCACGCACAAGACTCCAGCTCCTGCTCTCTCTTGCAAAAGGGAATGCATTTCCCAGCCTTGCACTTGCCAAGGTCCAAGCACACCGTGTCATCTTCCGCATCTCCTGGTGGGGGGCACTCACTGCTATTCCCTGGAGGCAGACCTCAATTAAAACTCAGCTCAAAACAAGGTTAGCCCTGTAGACCAGGCAGGTCTCGAACTCATTGAAGATCTGCCTCCCAAGTGCTAGAATTAAAGGCATTCACCACCACCACCCACATGACACTGAATTTCAAATACATGTTCACAAACCACAGGGTACCTGGAGAAGCAACAGAAACACATACCTGTGCAGTAAGACACGCCTTTGCAAGTAGCATTAATAGCCTCCTGGCACTTCTTCTGGGCTGTCTCAAACTGACAATTTTTACAGCAAGGACTATTCCTATCACTATGGAAGAACACACAAACACCATTCAATGCCAATGGAATCCCAACATCTAATGTGGCTGTGTTAGTAACTGGAACACTGAAGCAAGACCCCAGGGCCAAGTCCCCACTGTATGGCCTGTGACTGCTCTGGAGCTACGTCCACACCACACTGCAGTAACTGTACACACAGCAATCACCTGTTTGGTGCTCTTGGTTATCATTAACTAGCTAAGAAAAGACACAGGGGTGCACCAGTGGCTATGAAACAAAGCAGCCTGAGTCCCATCCCACTCCCTACTAGAACCTACAAGTTAAAAGGCACAATGTACAGATGAATTAATTCACCAAACACTGGTCTATCAGATAGCTAAAAACTGGAAATGTAAGGACCTTGTAATTTGAAATCTGCTTCATGTCATTAAACAGCACTCCACCCACATTACTCTGTCACACTGATAGACAATAACGTGTGTCCTACTATTAACAGCGTGGGTTGGTCCACTATTTTGCTGGTATAAAAGACATAGCCATGAATGGCCTTGTTGAATCAACATTTTTAAGATTTTTCTTTTTTCCAGGTAGGCTCTCACTGTGTGGCCCTGGGTGACCTGGAGCTCACTGTGTAGACCAGGCTAGATTTGAACAAACAGATCTGCCTCTCTCTGCCTTTTACTAAGACTAAAGGCATGTCCCACCATGCCTGGCTTTAAAAAGATTCTTAAGCTCCAATGAGATAGCTAGTAAAAGCAGTCACTACCAAGCTTAATTTTAAAATAAAAATAATTTTAAGCACTAGGGAGGCAAAGGTTAAGTGGGTCTCTGTGAGTTCCACGCTAGCTTGGTCTATGTAGAGAGTTCAAGGTCAGCCAGGACTACACGAGATCCTGTCTCAAAAAATTAATAAGATAAAACACAAGGGCTGGAAAGATGGCTCAGTGGTTAAGAGCACTGGCTGCTCTTCCAGAAGACTTGTATTCAAATCCTAGCACCCACATGGCAGCTCACAACTGCCTATACTTCTGTTTCAGGGGATCCAATGCCCTCATACAGACAGATCTGCAGGCAAAAACAATGTACACAAAATTAAACACATAAAAGAGAATGCTGTAGCAGTGGTCATGCAAGCCAGGTTAAACAGGTCTAAATATTTCTCATAAAGCACTGGGCTTGCACACAACTCTTACGTATGCTTTTACTTCAAGTGCCTGCAGTGCAGTCTGTTCTCTGGACCCCATACTCTGAGGGACTACGTCTCACCTGCACTGAACGCCTGGCTTCAGTGTGCAGTCACTATTGCAGCAGGTGTCATTGTTGAGGTACATGATGCCCGGGTCACACTCTTCTCCTTCATCCACCCTGGAGTTACCACACACCTTGTTGCTGCGCTCCTGGAAGCACTCCTGAGCCTTACTTTCTATGGTCTTGTAGATGGATTGTTTACTACAGTTTGAAAACATCTTAAGAGAAAAAGGGGCCATGAGAGTCGAACAAGATGAAATGCATCCCCAAGCAGGACTGGGCTTCTCTACGGAAAATAGCACTGAGAAGCCACCACCAATGCCACCACTGAGCTATTATGTTAAGAGGTCCCCTGCAAATGCCACAGTAAGAGACTTCTGCAGCAGAATAATGTAAGAAAGACCAATGATTAGATACTGGTTGGTTGGTTAGTGATTCACTTACAACACTGCTTGCACTACCCATCTGCTGTCCATGGCCTCACTTGGTCCCTGGAACAGAATGACCTAGAAAGAGCTGACACAATGGGCCACTGCAGCCTGTCTCCTAGGCCTCTGTAAAGGCTTGCTTTTACCCTAACCCTAACCCACCTCCCCTTGTGGTTTTAGAGCTGTGGGTCGAGACCCCTTTGAAGTAGCATACCTGATATTTACACTATGATTCCTAATAGTAGTAAGGTTACAGTTATGAAGTGGCAATGAAAATAATTTTATGGTTGGGAGCTGCCACAAAATGAGGACCATACTAATGGGTCGCAGAGTTAGGAAGGTTGGGAACCACTCTGTTAGCATATAAAATGAATACAAACTGGACCCAGCACAGAAGCCTTTCAGGAGCTATCCTGGCGTAGGTCCACTGGTGACATCTCCCACTCTCATTGGTGTGAGACTTCAAATTCCGGAAAGATCGCTGCAACACTGTCTCCCATTATTCAATACAAAGTGGCTAGGGCTTTTGTTTTATTTTTTGATTTAAGACAAAGGTCTCAATTGTGTGGCTCAGGCTGGCCTGGAGCTACCTATCTAGACCAAGGTAGCCTTGAACTCAGATACACCTGCCTCTACCTCTCTCAAGCGCTGGGGTTAAAGGAGTACCCCCACCCCCACCCCAGGTCAAATGGTTAGTGATCCTAGATAAGGACCTAAAAACACCATAGCTATGGAGAATGACTCTTCATTGCCAGTCACTTTCTGAAGCAGGAAGCTGTGGGCCTCCAGGGCTGAGAGCATGCTGGGCACTGTGACTGCCCTGTCCCTGGCTTTGACAGTTGGGCTGCCAGGGCCTATAGCGTGCTGGGCACACAGTGACCACCCTGTCCTGTCCCTGGCTTTCTGAGCAGCATCTCTACTACTAATCCTCTGTCTGCACCTTTATCTACAACCTCACTTTCTTTCAGTGACCTTCCCGAGGCCACAGCCCTCAGCATCCCTTCTTTCTTTCCAGTGTGCGGAGCTCATGTAGCACTTCAAAGCGTCTGCTCGTAGACACTTGTCCACCCATCTAGCAGCAAAAAGGGCTGTTTGTCCAGGTGATTTTCACCTAGTTACACATGTTTATAAAGAAACTCAGGAGCTGGGCATGGTGGTTATACCTTTAATCCCAGCCAGCACTCAGGACACAAGAGGCAAGAGAATTTCTGTGATTTCAAACCTGATCTACACAGCAAGTGTTAGGACTACATGGAGAGAGAAGATAGACAGCCAGGTTGACTCAGGAAATGGCTGTGTCTCTGCAGGTAAAGCCTGCTGCCAAAGCTGATGACCTGAGTTCAATCCCCAGGTGAGAGGAAAGGACTAACCCCCCAAATTCTCTGAGCTCCACACACATGATCCCACAAATACATCCATGAGCTCCACACACATGATCCCACAAATACATACATGGAAAGAATTATTTGAAAAACTGAAAACACAGAAGATTTATGTACACACAGTATTTTTTCATAAGGGAGTACTTGTTGGGAAACTGAACTGTTAAGGGAAACCAACTGTGCTTCCTGACGGCTCTGCCCACATCCACGCACAAAGTCAAAAAGCTCCCCTGAGCCCTGGCAGCACCTCATAACCAGGGCCCTGTGACCAACTCAGGAGTCTGTCCTCACTGCATCTCTGTAACTGCTCACAGCAGTGTCCAAATGTGTTAAGTGGACAGTATCACCAGCTTCCACACAACTCCCCAGGTTTCCTGTACTCAGGAGTCTGTCCTCACTGCATCTCTGTAACTGCTCACAGCAGTGTCCACATGTGGTAAGTGGACAGTGTCACCAGCTTCCACACAACTCCCCAGGTTTCCTGTACTCAGGAGTCTGTCCTCACTGCATCTCTGTAACTGCTCACAGCAGTGTCCACATGTGGTAAGTGGACAGTGTCACCAGCTTCCACACAACTCCCCAGGTTGGTCTCCTGTACTCATCACTTGTTTGAGGCACATTTAATCGACTACAGCAAGAGAGGGAGGAGGGGTAGTGGGAAGTACTGCTAAATTTACATGAGTAACAAACGGAAAATAAAACTGTCGGGTCATTTTTAAGACTGAACCAAACACCCTCAAGAGCAGGGCTCTGGCTAAAGTCAGTACTGTGACTGTCACAATGAACCCTGTTTAGATGTGATTAACCTTGACAAAACTGTCCAAACGACACCAGCTTCCTACTGTATCCAACAGCTCCATCTCTAGGAAAAACATTAAGAAATGAAGACTTTCCCAAGCCCCCTTTCTAGTAACACCACATAACCTCTTTTCCTACCACTAAAAATTGATCAAGGCATACATACCTTATTGTTCTCGTGGTCACCACTCACAGCTATGGGATACATAACATACTTTCCCCCCTGGTCCTCATTTGGGGCACATTCTGCTAGCGCATCAGGATCATGTTCTGCTCCAAAATTATGTCCCAATTCATGAGTTGTAACCAGGTCAGCTTCCTTAAGAATCAGGCAAAGAAATACACAACCATCAGCTACTTCTGCCAGTTGGTCCCATTTATCAAATCAAGTGGGAGTAAAATGACTCCCTTAAGTCGTAGACACACACACACACACACACACACACACACACACACACACACACACACACGTCTGTCTGTCTGTCTGTCTGTCTGTCTGTGAGAGAGAGAGACAGAGACAGAGACAGAGACAGAGAGGATCTTTCTACATAGTTCTGGCTATCCTGGAACTCACAATGTAAACTAGGCTGACCCCTCAAACTCAGGGAGATCCACCTGCCTCTTCCTCCCAAGTGATTAAAGATGTCCACCACCACGCCTAGCTTCCCTGTAACTTTAATTCTTCTCTGGGCAGCAACATATTCAGTTAAAATAGCTCCCTTCCTGCCCTGGGGCAATGGACATTTATGTGTCCAGGGAGTCATAACCAGAAGCTGAGGGATGGGGCTTGTAGGCTTACATACTGGTAATGATGTCTCTTGTCTCTCTCTCCTCCTTTCTATAACAGAAATAGGAATGATCTTGTGCCTAGGAGGCTGCAGTATGAGGACAGGGGGCTTGTGCTCAGAAAGGCTACAGGAAGGGCCAGGGAGACCCAGACTGAGAGCAACTCTGTATAAGTGTGACCAGGGAAGGCGATCTCAGGAAGTAACTGAGAAAGATAAGCCCTGTGTAGGCCACTACTGCTTACTATATTTTCTATTATTTGTAGCAAAGCATATTTGAGCAGATATATCTACACAGAAACAGGTTTTTGTTGTTTTGTACTTTAGAACAAGTCTTAGGTACCAAGCTGGCCTGAACTTAATATGGAGCTGAGGACAATTTTGAAATGTTGAGCCTCCTGCCTCACCCTCCCCAAGTGCTGGGGCTGTAGGCTTACATCATCATCCCTGGTTTTATATGCTACATGCTAAGCAAGCACTCTACTAACACAGACCTCCAAACAAGGTCACAAACCGAGACTAAGAACTCCTACTTTCTTTAACAGTAGATGAATAAATGCCAGGAGACAACAGAGCAATGCCTTCAAATGGGGGAAGACAGAACACACACAGCCACAGTGCCAACCAAGTAAGGATTACCTTTTTAAAAAGATACTAGTATACATTATGTAACTGAGATTCTAATGCAATGCACTCCAAATCTATCCTGTTTATAAACAAAAAAACAAAAACAGGCTGGAAAATTGACTCAGTGGTTAAAAGCTCCTCCAGAGACTGAATTCTTTTTTTTTTTTTTTTTTTAAAACTTTATTTATTTATTTGCCTTGGTGTTTGCCTGAAACTGGAACTACAGACAGTTGTTAGCTGCCATGTGGGTGCTGGGAATCGAACCCTGGTCCTCTGGAAGAGCAGACGGTGCTCTTAACCGCTGAGCCATCTCTCCAGCCCCCAGAGACTGAATTCTAATTCCTAACATGACTACTAGACAGCTCAGGACCACTTATTATAACTCCAGCAGTTTCAACACCCTCTTCTGGCATCTATAGGGACCCATGCTGTACAGGCCTGTGCATGGGTACTCACACACACAAACCATTTTTTAATAAAGCTCTTTTAAAAAGATCAAGGAACATACCTTTGTAAGGATGGTTTTCCCATAATTTTTTGTACTAGTTAGACCACTATTCAGATAGATGTTTTTCTTCCCACCTGGGCTGTAGTAAGCTAAAGGAAAAGAAGACACACAACTGAAACATAACTCAATCAGTTTTCTCTCTCGTCTCTCGGTAGCATGACAGCACAAAGGAGACGTACCTTTGGGGCAAACCCCTCCATGACTGTTTGCTCTGGGAGAACCCACGTAAGCTAATCCAAGAGTTCCCATATCAAAATCCTGGTAGGTGAAAAGATGAGCCAGGCAGACTTTGGATGCTTCTTCAGCTATATCGAAGCTAAATTGCTTTAAAGAGAGAGTAATTAGATTACCATTATGCCAGATTCAGGTGCACATTACAGAAAGCTGAGGTTCTGCACTAGCACCTACAGGTCCTTGCTGTTAACATAGTGTGCTTGCCCTGGGTTCATACCCATCGATCAGGTAGAGAGCACAGTCATGGGAGTGGTGGGGAGCACTCCGGGACCTTTTCAACTGCTGTGAATCACTGCTCTTCCACACAAAGACTCAGTCAGGACTAGAACAGCCAAGTTCCAAAGAGACTGCAGACCCACACTACACATATCAAAGTATTTCAAGAGTTTAACATGCTGTGCAAGGATTATTTTAATTTTAATTATTTGGGCTGGGAAAGATGTTTGTTTGAATTTTTATAAATTACAATTATAAAAATTTATAAATATGTTTATAGAAAAGCAGACATACTTAGTTTCATGGTACCAAATAAAAGATTTAAAGGCATAAAAGTACTGCAGATTCATTCCCCCAACCTCTACCCCGCCCCATACCCCAGGGGCCTTACTTTAGTGTCTTTTATTTTTCTACCCTAACAATCCAAACACTTTAAGTTTAAAAAAAAAGTTGTGTCTTTTGAAGATGTTTAATGTCAGTCATTGTAAGTTTGAGGCAACTTGTGAGATCCTGTCTTAGCATATATGCACACACATTCAAAATTAAAGATCAGAGAGTCCCATGTACAGACTGAAGCACAGCTGTCTGGGACCTTAACAGTCCCTAGGCAACAGAGAGAGTGAGGCTCCAGGACTTCCCTGGGGGCCCACAGGAATTGGGGAGGAGTCCGCTGTCTCAGCAATCAGGAAGTTTGGGTTATCCTTATGACTAACCCAGGACAAGACATCTACACCTGATGAATGTGCCGAACTGTGGTCAGAACAAAGCTCATATATTGATGTTGTAACCCTAACTGACTCAGAACACAGCTGGATTTGGAGACAGAGCCTTTACAGAAGCAAATGAGGTCCAGTGTCCAGTGAGGATGTATTCATCTGACTACAGATGACCTGTTTCTGTATGAAAGTGACATTGAGGGAGGGTTTTTTCAGTTGTTGCTTTGCAAGGGTAGGATCCAAATCCAGGACCACATGAATGCTAGCATGCACCATATAAGAACTGCATTTCCAGCATCACATATATCTTCAAGAGGAGATAAGGACACAGACATACACAGAGGGCGACATCAGCACGCTAAAGGGAGGACTAAGCAGAAACCAACCCTCTAGCTTGTATTGCTGGCTTCTAGACTATGAGAAAATAAATGCCAAAGGCTTAAGCGTCCCAGGTTGTGGTACTCTGCTAACAAGAACCAGAGATGAGTCACATTTGCTGAGACTTATCTCAAAAGCAACAATACAAAAACGCCTTTAATTCTAGCACTCCAGAGGCAGAGGCAGTCCAGCCTAGTCTACAGAGAGAGTTCCAGGACAGCCAGGGCTACTTGTCTCAGAAAAACAAAAATCAATCAAACAAACAAAAAGAAACAGTCTCAATCTCCCTCAGTGTGGCTGGCAGATCAAATTACATAAACCAGTATTATGTAATTTACACATAATGGTTCTCAATCTAAGGAAAAAAAATTTAAAAATTTAATTTCATTCAAGATTGAATTTTAATTTTGGTCTTGTGGGGATATAAGCAAAAAATCCATATTAGTCTACTATTTGAATCAACACACTGAAAGTATGAAATTAAAAAAACAGCCTACCCAAATGTTCCAAGCTGCTAAATTTGTAGTGATTTGTTACAGCAGCAACAGCAAATTAACATACGGATAGTATACCAATTTACAATAAAGCAGTCAGACACTGGAGTCATGCAACAGTATACTAAGGAAAGAATGCATACAGCATGCTAACACTTCAAATTTATTATGAGAATGAAAATAAAATGTTCAAGTTTCTATAGATCTCAAGTTATACTTGTGCAGGCATCAATACATGTTCACAGCTTCTTTGTAAGTACTGCCCTAAAAAACTTGTAGTTAAGTTTCAAAGAGACCTGAGGTACAAAACAGTAAAAGTTCACACACTGACTGTCTACATTACTTTCCAGAGAAGATCCATTGTGTCGAATTAGATGTTCCTTCACTAGTACAGATACAGCCATCCATTAGAAATTAAAAACTGTGTAGAGCAGGGCCTACCTCTAGTAACATCTTCACATCCCAAGCATCTTTTTCTTCATTTGGGTAACTTTTTGCCATATTGAAGTGTCTTTCACCAGGTTTTACCTCTTGTGGAGACTTAAGAATTCGAATCTATACTTAAGAGAGAATATACTTAGAACAATTCCAAAGCATCCTAAAACTTTCACTACTTTATTTCATCACTTCAAAACAAGAGCATCTAGCCAGGCATGGTGGCGCATACCTTTAGTCCCAGGACTCCAAAGGCAAAGACAGGCAGATCTCTGAGTTTGAAGCTAACCCAATATACATAGTGTGTTCCAGGACAACCAGGGCTGTCTGGAGAGACCCTGCCTCAAAAACAAAAACAAAACCAAGACCAAAATCCTCAGCAGCTAAGAGTACTTGTTCTTGCTCAGGATCTAGGTTTGATTCCCAGCATCCACATGCAAGTTCACAACCTTACATTAAAGAAAAAAAAATCAGCATCTATGTAACCCTGGCACTTGGGAGGATGAGATGGGGACAGGACAGTCACTACTAATTTAAGGGTAGCCTGGGTTACATTAAGCCAAAGCCTGTCTCAAAGACTAAATACACAATACCACAAACATGCACTCACATGTGCACACATACATACACATATGTGCATATGTACTAGCATGCACATACACACACACACACACACACAAAGAACTCAGCTATCTATTCCTATAAAAAAATGTTTCACAACCCAAGTTCTTTAGCTCAAATATTCAAGGTCCAAAACAAACTGAAAAGCATATAGTGTGGAAAATACATGTCAATGAATTATTTATAAAGTTATAAATGTACTAAATTTTCACATGTATTTGAAACCTTACATGAACCTAAGATATTTATTACAATTACCATCAATAATTTAAAAATAAAGGATTGGGATGAATAATCCCTTCTATACTGTAAATATAGGAGAATATAAAAAAAATCAGGGCTTCTCTTTGCATGTGTGTTTGAGACAAATTCCTATAAAATCCACTAAGAAAAAAGAAAGAAAGGAAGGAAGGAAGGAAGAAAAGTTTCTCATCCGGGACTTTGGAACAAGGCTGGAAACCGAGCTTGGCCTCCCTTATGTCTGGACCACACATTACAGTGAGCTTCCTGGGGAGGGTCTACTCAGTTCTGACTGAACTGGAAGCTGCCGCTACACACCTACATTACACCCTCCAATTCATCTTGAAGAGATTAAAGAAGTTGGTTTTTCTCTTTCCTTTATTGGTATGCTTTCCGATAGTTTCCAAGTTCATGAGGCAAAAAGGAACAATTTGCTGATTCCTAAAAACCTGCATAGTACTTTATAGCTCTTTTTATAAGTTTTTTTATACCTAAACATAGCACATCAATATTAAAACCATTAAGTTTCCTTTATACTATCAATACAGAACTATATCCAACAGAACATAAAATAAGGCCAAAGGGCCAAGAGTGCACGGCATCCTGCCAGTGTGTTAAATACAAACCTGTCTGTATACTCATAATACACATGTATAACATCTGGGAAGACAAGCCCAACCAGCCTAAAACTCAGCATGTAGACTAAGCTGCTTCCGCCTGCCAAGAACTAGAGTCACATGCACCATCACGTCAAGGCGAGTGATTTTTTTTTTTCTTTTGTAATTTGCCTGTTTGCTTGTTTTGATTTTCAAGAGAGGATTCTCTGTGTAACTGCCCTGTCTATCCTGGGACTCGCTTTGTAGACCAGGCTGGCCTCAAACTCATAGAGATCTACCTGCCTCTGCCTCAAGAGTGCTGGATTAAAGCTGTGTGCCACCGCCACCCAGCTGTTTGCCTTTTCTTTAATCTCTCAATTTTACACAATGTACCTGGAAGACTATAATGGTTTAATACAAAGAACCTGAAAACATTTATAATTATATCAAAATATGTATCTTTTCAAAGCAATACTCAGTCTCCAAAACACCAAGGTCAACTGTTACTGAGAATAATCGTGGTGGTGTATGTGTGGTCCTAACAGCATGCTTTATAAGCTAATGAACTGAAGAGATCCAGTGCTGTGTATACACCCCTCCTTTGCACTGTATTCTGGAGTTTCCTAACTATGGATTCAAAATTGTAGGATTTTTTTCCCTCTGGTGTTTTCTATATTCCATCAGAATCTCCTTTTTTACTCTTCTCAGGGGTATAGGCAACACAAAATTAGAATATCTTGTCATTACTGATTTTCATACTGGAATTCTAATTAAAGACTGACGTATAATCAGAGAAAAAGAATGCTATAGAAAATGAAGGAGCTATGATTGACAGGTGAGAACATAAGAGCATTAAGAGCTTTCATTCCTAAACTAACCATCATCTAGGATTGCATACCACAAATGTAACACAACTTATCATTTAAAAGAAATCATAAATGAGAACATTGATGGATCTTTAAGGTTTTGAAAAAAAAACCAAAAATATTTCCTATATAGAACCTCTTGGGTTCATACAAGGCCTCCTATTGATAAATACCTGTTCTATCTGTATTCCATAACCTTTAAATCCCGCATTATCCCACGAAGTGTTGCGGTATATGTCATCAACTCGGTCAATCAGCTCTATCTATAAATATAAAAAATGAAGTTATATAGAATTCCACCACTCATTGCAATGTAATAAAACCTACTGGAATAAACATCTAATGGAGAAAAATACATGATTGACTGATTATGAAAACTTGCATCAAAAACTAATCTATCACTAATGGGTCTATCAAAGAAGTTACCCCCAGCGCCAAACGAAGAACGTTACTGTCTAAGCAACCTCAGGCTTTTAAATACCGCCATTCAAATCAACTATGAAAGAAAAGGTCAACTCTGATTTATCAGAAAAACCTAAGAAGTGTCAGGGGTGCCTTAAATGTGGCCCTAGAATATGTAAAATGGTGATACTGCTTGTTTTTTTAAAAAAGCTGTTTTCCATTTTTTGTGTGAGTGTGGATACTTATATCACATTTTCTGTGTGAATAGGCACGTGTGTGTGTGTGTGTGTGTGTGTGTGTGTGTGTGTGTGTGTGTGCGCACATGCACTTGCTATGTGTACATGAAAGAGACAGAGCATAATCACTACCTCAGAAAAAAACAAAAAAAATAACAAAAAATAGAAAAAAAATGCCCTACAGTTAACCAAGGCTATGTCTCACTCTTTCATATACTATCCTAAGACTATCTCTTTAACATGATAATGACAAAATCTCTGAAATACAGTAACAGGCAGAAAATACAGAGATTCATATGCTTATCTATTTTTTTATTCTGAAGTATAAATCTGTGCATGCAATACTAACATTTGTAAAGAGTTCACTTGTATAAAGGGACTATATTATAAACTTTCCCTTTTCTGTTCAAATAAATGTGTTGGCAAGTTTGTCCCAGCCATGAAAAAACAATTCTTTGCTTTAAGTATGGATGAGAAATGCCCTTTGAAAACAGCTGACCTCAGGGCTGGAGAGATGGCTCAGGTTAAGAGCACTGACTGCTTTTCCAGGCCCTGGGTTCAGTTCCCAGCATCCACATAGAGGTTCACAACTATCTGTACTCCAGTTCCAGGGGACCTGACACCCTCACACAGACATACAAACGTGCAGATAAAACAACAAATTTTATTAAATTAATAAATCTTTAAAAAGGAAAATATGGGCTGGAGAGATGGCTCAGGGGTTAAGAGCACTGATTGTTCTTCCAGAGAGCCTGAGTTCAATTTCCAGCATCCACATGACAGCTAACAACTGTCTGTAATTCCAAGATCTGACACCCTTACACAGTTATACATGTAGGCAAAACACCAATTCACATAAAATAAAAATAAATATTTAAAAAAAAAAGAAAAGTAGACCTCACACTGGGCAATGGTGGCTAACACCTTTAATCCCAGCATTCAGGAGGCAGAGGCAGGCAGATCTCTGAGAATTCAAGGCCAGTTTGGTCTACAGAGTAAGTTCCAGGACAGCCAGGACATACACAGAGAAACCTTGTCTCAAAAAAAAGAAAAAAAAAAAAAAGTGAGCCTCACAATATGGTCTACAATACAAAGAAGTAAAATACAAGGAGTCCTTTGATTTGAGTCCCAGATGAGAATTTTTTTTTAAGAAAGACTCTCTTGCTTAGGAACAAGAGTCAATGACTCCCACTATTCTCCCAAGAAATTTATCCACAGACAGAGGAAAGGAGGGAAAGCTGAGGGAGGTTGGAATGAAATGGACAAGGGGAAGGAGGCAATGAGAAAGCCGCCTTTGCTGCACTGGGCTGCGGGGTTGGGAACAGCTGTGTTCTCCTTTATTTATTCCCTCGATGACAGCATTGTAATCAGTGCCAAGTTATCAAAGATGAATAGGGTCATGCTGAGGAGAAAAAAAAAAAAACCCTGGAAAAAATCATTTGCTTGGCTTTAAAAATTTATTAGCTGATGCTAAAAGTTTTGTGTCAGGCTGGGACTACAGCTCAGTGCTACGGCCCTTGGTTAGCCAGCACAAGGCCCTGGGCTTGATCTCCAGGACTGAAAGAAAAAGGTGATGACTATTAATTGACACCTCTGTAATCCTTCCTTTCTGCC
Organism: Sigmodon hispidus; assembly: GCA_004025045.1. Taxonomy (NCBI): domain Eukaryota; kingdom Metazoa; phylum Chordata; class Mammalia; order Rodentia; family Cricetidae; genus Sigmodon; species Sigmodon hispidus. The sequence goes on from PVIH01005077.1 coordinate 95,227, forward strand.
TCTGCCTAGTCTAGGGTAACTAAGGCTGTGAGTGTCTCACTATCTCATAAACTATCCTAAGACTATCTCTGTAATATGACTATGACAAAACCTCTGTGAAATACAGTAACAAGCAGAAAATACACACAGGTTCATACACTTATCTATTTTTTGATTCTGAAGTATAAACCTATGTATGCAATACTAACATTTGTAAAGAGTTCACTTGTATAAAGGGACTATATTATAAACTTTCCCCAATTTAATCTGTAGAAAAAGTCCTATGCACAGAAAGTAGTAATTTTAAAGCAAAATGCATCCTTATAATTCTGTAACTATAGTTTCTACATAGAAATATAAGATCCCAGTAAATGGCTCTCAAAGAAGTAGAGGGAAATACCAGTGTCTGGAGCAGGCCTGATTTTTAAGCAGTAAATTACTCAGCACATGAGTGACTTGCTGAATCACCGCGTGTATCATCACATACTTACTAAGTAATTGGTAGTGGTGCTCTCTTCTCCTCGGCCCATGTACTTATAGAATCGATGGTCTGCTACCACCAGTAATTTACAAGTATTCTTCAAGGGGTTAGGTTCAGCTCGTCTCTTCACTCGACGAACAAGCTCTAATATGAATTTGTACGCACTATTAAATTAAAATTCGTCAAAACAAGGAGGATTTTTATAGAACACCTAGTTCTAATACGTTTCTGAAACAAAGTTTAGTATCATTAAAGGTATCTTTTTCTTTTCTGGGGAGGAGTGTAAAGAGGGTCCCACACAGCCTCAGGTGACCTTGAAGTCAGTATGCAGCCAAGGGTGACCGTCAACCTAACCCTTCTGCCTCCACCTCCCAAGTGCCAGGATAATAACCACACACCATCGCATCTGTCCTTAATGATATGTTGAATAATAATAATAATAATAATTTGAAAAAAAGGACAGAAAAGTAAAAAGTAACAAAAGTTTAAAACTGCTGAATTCAAAACCAAGGGGGCTTGGGTTATGCAAACCCCACCACCACAAAGGTAAAAGATTTTCATAAATGTTTAATACAGTAAAGTAATCATTACAAGGCAATAAAGCCACTGGTCATTTTCTCCTACAGGTGTGATGACACAAGACTATAATCCCAGCACTTACGAAGTGGAGGCAAGAGTGAGCTCTACAGCAAACCCTGTTTAAAATAAACAAAAATTAAGCGATCCTGATTGTTTGAGAGGTGTCTCTACAATCCTCAGTGCAAGGCTACAATCTTCTCAGCTCCCTGATAGAAGCAGGTCGGTCTAATGTTTGCCCTAAGCAGCTTTATGGAGAATGTGGATGTACACACATGCCCATCTGAATACCTGCCAACGTGTGTATACAAAGAAATACATTCATAGACATACTCACATACATCGGCTTGCTAACTTGACACAAACTAGAGAGTCATATGAGAAAAGGGAACCTCAACTGAGAAAATATCTTGATTCTATTGGCTCATAGGCAAGTCTACAGGGCATTTTCTTAATGAACGATTTACATGGGACCCATGTGAGGGGTATCAACACTGGGCAGGTGGTCCTGGGTTGTAGAAACAATACAAGCTAAAGCCAGGCATAGTAGTGCAAACCTTTAATCCCAGTACTCAAGAGACAGAGACAGGAGTATCCCTAAGTTCAAGGCCTGGTCTACAGAGCAAATACCAGGACAGCCCGGGCTATATAGAGAACATCCCCATAACCCACCACCACATCTCCCACCCCGTCTTGAAAACCAACCAATCAAACAAGCTGAGGGAGCCATGAGGTGCTAACCTTAAGTACAATCATCCATGGTTTCTGCTCCAGTTCCTGCCTTAAGTTCCTACCCTGACTACCTTTTTTAAAGAACTGTAAGCTATAAAAATAAAATCTTTCCTCTACAAGTCACTTCTGGTCATGGTATTTATCACAGCAATAGAAAGCATACTAAGACATTTATTTAGACTTGTCAGTCTGGGAATAAAAGCAAAAACACCAGCACACCTTCTTCATCAAGATTGTGTACATTCATAGCTACAAATGTATCCTTACAATTGAAGTGGAAAAGATTAGCCTTTGCTAACAGAACATTTATCAAATAATCTAATTGTTAAGAATGCATTAGGTGGTAGTGCATGCCTTGGTCCCAGCACTTAGGTGGCAGAGGCAAGTGAATCTCTGTGAGTTCAATGCCAGGCTGGTCTACAGATCAAGTTCCAGGACAGCCAAAGGTACACAGAGAAACCCTGTCTCAAAAGTAGCCAACCAATCAATCAATAAATAAAATGAAGACAGAACACCCTCCCCAACAGTTTTTTTAATGACCCCAAATAGATGTGTTATGATTGACAGCCTCTGTGTATTTAATGACCCCAAACAGATGAGTTATGATTGACAGCCTCTGTGTATTTAATGACCCCAAATAGATGTGTTTATGACTGACAGCCTCTGTGTATTTCAGACACTACTAAGTTCTTTTCCCACCTAATTAATCTCTTACAAGCACCAAAAACTACTTCTCAGAAACAGTACCTTGATGTTTCTGAAGGTCTACAAGCACTTCCCTTAGGTCATTTCACTGTCTCTTTCCTCAGGATTTGTTTTTTTAATAAATAAATATTTATTTACTTTTTAATTTTTTATGTGAATTGGTGTTTTGCCTGCATGTATAACTGTGTACGGCTGTCAGATCTTGGAATTACAGACAGTTGTTAGCTGCCATGTGGATGCTGGGAATCGAGCTCAGGTCCTCCAGAAGAACAGTCAGTGCTCTTAACCCCTGAACCATCTCTCCAACCCTCCTCACTATTTTTTAAGACAATTATTGCTTTACCTGTTTTTTCTAGTGTTTTCAACTATTACGTAACAGAAAAAGAATTAAAAGTTTATGTAACAAAATTGTTATTTTCAAACCAAACACTAGAGTTACTTAAAAATCATTCTATATTTATCAATTAACGAATACTACTGTTGGAAACCATGGTGACGTGCTTATACCACATCGGAAATGTATTTTTAAGTCTTACCTTCAGATGTTTCTCTGTCTATGAGTCCTTTTGGAAGCAACTCCTCATTATCTGCTTTTAAATAGCCACACACTTTTGGAGACTGCAAACGTGAAACATCCTTGATATCTTCAGACTTATAAACTAACATTCTTTTATCTTTAGTATCATTAACAAACCTCCAAAGTGGCTAAAATAGAAAACATATGATAAGGTAGAAAAAAAACAAGAACTTCTAAACATTCAATAATATTCACATAACTCTTTATTCTTGGGCAACATTGTTTCTTAGAGAAGTGCTTGCTTTACCTTATAGTTTCTATGCTGCAAATAAAATCAATTATTAACTATTTTATGCATGTACATGTACAAGATTATAAAAAAGGAAAGAATATTTTAGCCTTCTCCATAAACAATCCCATCTGTGATTCGTACTCCATTCTAGCACTGTTACAGGTCAGCACGCTGGAGTGACATCAGGTGACCATGCATGTGGTGCTTGCACTCTATTCCTTTAGCACTCAGGAATCTTTTCATTCAACAGCTTTTTGCCATGATAGGTTTTATACACAGCAAAAAGTCTTTTTATAGGAGATAATTGAAAACTCTTAACAACATGCTTACACCTTCTATTAGTTTCAAGAAAAGCAGGCTTTTGTTTATTTTAATCTGCAATTCCAACCCTAGCACAAGATCTAAATGATACTAGGAGGCTCTGCATTTATAACATGGCTTTGCCACATATAACTTATGTGCTCTAAAGAGTACACAGTCAAAAGGGCTGTTTCTACTTTTGAACAAAACCAAGTTTTCTGTAAATAGCTGGTCTCAGCTGTGAAGAATGTAAAAAGGATTTTAAACACAGATATAAAGTTGTACGTGTATAAGAAAATGAATGAGCAAGACGTGATTTCATGCCCATTAGGATGGTTATCATCAGACACATTCTGCTGAGGCTGGGGAGAAATGACCCCTCATACATGCTGCTGAGAATGCGGAAGCCCTAACACAGACTAAATGGCCTCCTATAGAGCCACACAGAAAGACTCAATCTCACAAACAGAACAAAACAACATAACCACAAAAACCTTATAGACTGGTCACCCAGACCACCTCATTTAAATACCTGCACCCAAAAGTGTGGTCAAAGCTGTTCATTCTAGAACATTCTGTTTCAAGAAATGTTTGATGATCATTTAATCAAAAAGCACATTTAATGATCAGCAGCAGAGGACTGGCTAAATAATGGTCGACCAGAGAGCCTTCACTAAAATCCCTACATTTTGCATAAAGAACAGTCTGGATAGCCAGACTTCACATACATATGCATATAGAAAAAGAACTAGAAAAATATTCTCAAAATGTATGGTGTAGGTGTGCATATCATGGTAAACACTCAGCTAAAATGAGGAGGCCCTGGCTCTATTATTAGCACCACCAGCAAAGCATGCCGGCATAACTGCAGCATTCAGAATTACTCTCTCTACGTAGCTCAAACTGGCTCAGAGCTCACTATGTAGCCCAAACTGGCCTTCAGCTTACAGTGATTCCCCCTGCCTCTGCCTTCCCCAGTGCTGAGTGGGAAAACTTATGGCAATTCTCCTGACTGAAGCTCCCAAGTGGGATTACAGATATGACCCACCGTACTGAATTAACCTTAGCATTTTAAAGCAACCACAAGTGTTGTGGAACATTTGTTTAATGAGGCAAAGATGTGTTACTTTTGCTTTATGCTGCATTTATTTTATGTAAAGATGTGCTGCACTGCTTCACCTTGCCTGCCTAAGGCACTTGATTGGTCTAATAAAGAACTGAATGGTCGGTCAATAGCTCGGCAGAGAAAGGACAGGCGAGGCTGTGGGACAGAGAGTGTAAGTGGGAAGAGAAGTCTAGGGAAAAGAGGATTGAGAAGAGGAGAAGAAGATGCCAGGGGCCAGCCACGCAGACACACAGCCAGCCACAAAGAGAGAAGGAAAAGAAAGATATATAAAACAAAGGAAGATAAATAGCCCAGGGGCAGAATGTAGTCAAAGAGAAAAGAGATAATTTAAGTTAGAAAAGCTGGCTAGAAACAAGTCAAGCTAAGTTCAGACATTCCTAAGTAAGAATAAGTCTCCATGTATTTATTATTTGGGAGCTGAGTGATGGGCCAACAAAGAGTAAAAAACAAACTACAAAGAAGCTCTTTGAAAATCAGAGAGACAAGCTACTAAAAGAAAGACAACTTCAAAGTAAGGAAGGGGGGGGGAAATAGAGGCAGAAGGATCAGGAGTTCAAGGCCAACCTCAGCTACATAGCCAGTTGGAAGCCAGCATGGGCTACAAGAGACCCTCTGTCAAACATGTCCCCAAATACAACCCTCTAATTACATGCAGACTTACCTCTATGTTATACTCTGCCCCATCTGTGTTGATTCTCACTGTGACATCATCATCGCCTATATGGGCTAGAACCCTAGAGTCAGGCTCACCTTGGGGAAAAAAGAAGGCACCTTCAGTATCAAAAATATCTGTAGTGGAGCCAAGTGGTGGTGTCAAATACCTTTAATCTCAGGACTCAGGAGGCCAAGGCAAGCAGATCTCTGAGTTAGAGGCCAGCCTGGTCTACAGAGCAAATTCTGAGACAGCCAGGACTACGCAGACAAAACTTGCCTTAAAAATTAACAAACAAACAACTAAGGAAAACAGGAAGCACAAATTAGAATATATAAATCCCAACAATAACTTGGGGCTTTCCGAGCCATTTCCGTCTCTTCTCCCTCTTTTATTTTAGGAGTGTTTTGCTAGTCTGCTGTCTCTGCAGGCAGCACCCTCAGAGGCCAGAAGAGAGCATTGTATCCCAGGAACTGGAGGCTGTAAGCCTCCATGTGGGTGCTTGGAATAGAACCCAGGTCCTCTGGAAGAACAGCCATCTCCCCAGCCTCCCATTTCCTTCTTTTTATCACAAAAAAAAAAAAAAGAAAAAAAAAAAAGAAGTAGTTCTTCACACTCTGGGGAGGCTGCTTCAAGATGGAACAACAGTGTACCTGAGACCAGCTTGGGCTACAGTCGGAGGGAGGGAGGGAGGGAGGGAGGGAGGGAGGGAGGGAGGTCTGCTAAGGTCAGCTGAAGGATATCTGTGCCCTCCTATTACAATCTTTCTGCTTCCAAACTTACATAGCTCAAACAAAAACATGTAGCATACTACCACACTATCTTCCTTACCCATCCACCAAAAAAGACTTAGTAAGTAAGCTACAGACCTATGATGGGGTTTAAATTGAAAAATGCCCCCTACAGATTTGTGTGTTCAAAGTTGAGTTGCCAGTTAAGAGTTCTGAAAGGTGACTAGACTATTAGATTCTAACTTCATCAAGGGATTGATCCAATGCCGACTAATTCATAACTGAATGGACTAATCAGAAGGTGGCATCTCCTTGGAAAGTCAGTCATGGGGGATGCTTTTGCAGGATGTATCCTGCCGTGCCCTTCTCTTTCCTCTGCGTCACAACATTATGAAGTGAGCCCCTCTTCCATCACAGGCTTCTGCTACCACGGCAGTCTGTCTCACCTCAGACCCAAAGCATTGTGAGCCAACCTTGTAAACCATGCATTAGGTCAATCCTTCCTCTTTTGTCAGGTATTCTGTCACTGCAAAAAGTGAGAGCACAGCCCAGCACAGCCCAGGAGTGCTGCAAAGGGAAACACACACTCACCAACCACGTGTCCGCTGAAGAAGTCCTGCCACTTCACAGGGTACTCACTCTCCTCTTTGCCATCCACCACCACCACTCGCAAGTTTTGTGAAAAGCGTTCAGTACTTGATGTCAAGTATAATTTAAAATGCCTGAAGAGAAAATGCATTCAGTTTAAAGACAAAATAGAGACTTAACTTTCATTCCACTCTCTAAGATCTAGAAGAGACTAAACAAATAAATCTCTACCAAGTTATAGCTAACAACTGTTTTTCAAGACTTATAACACGTGTTCTCTTTGGTAGCATATACACTAAAACTATAATACAGAGAGGATTAGCATGGCCCTGCACAAGTATGATACACAAATCTGTGGCGCATTCCAGAATTTTTCGGAGGGGAGATGGAGTTACTCCATTACTCTGTGTGTCTATGTGTGGGCATGTGTACATTGTGGATGAGTGCCCAGGGAGGACAGAAGAGAGCATCTGATCCCTTGAAGCTGGAATCACAGATGGTTGTGAGCCGCCAAACATGGGCACTGGGAAACTCCAAGCTCTTTGCAAAAGCAGCCAGTGCTTTCACTGCCAAGTCACCTCTTCAGACCCACAGCAGCTAACGACTTACTAGCTACAGACAGCATTATCTCACCTGCAAACACAAATGGACTAATTGGTTTAGTTAGAAAGCCTTAGCAGAACAAAAAAAAAAAAAAAAAACTAATTTTTTTTTCTTTCTTTTCTGAGACAGGGTTTCTCTGTGTAGCCTTGGCTGTCCTAGAATTCACTCTGTAGACAAGGCTAGTCTAGAACTCAAGAGATCTGCTTGCCTCTGCCCCCCAAGCGCTGGGATTAAAGACATGTACGCCTGGCTAAAGAAACTAATTTTAAAATGGTCTTTAAAAGGGGGATTGGAGGTCTGCAGGACAGCTCACAGGTAAAGGTGCTGGCTATCACACCTGACATCCTGAGTTCTATCTGTGCGATACATAGAACATGATGGAAAAAGAGCACTAACTCCCTCAAGCAGTCCTCTGACCTCCATAGCACACTTTTACACGTGCATATACATACACATACATATATACAGAAACTACGAAGCAACTTTTCACTGCTTGAGAGTTCTACCTGACTTGTTTCTTGTAGCACTGAGACCTATTGGAAGGATTGAGTCAGGCTACTTTGTTTAGCACACTGTGTGAACACAGGAAGTATGCAGCCATGCAGTAGTGTGAACACTTGCAGTCTGAAGCCAGGCAGTAGTGTGAAAATGGACAGTACGCAGCCATGCAGTAGTGTGAACACAGCAGTATGCAACCATACAGTAGTGTGAACACAGCATTATGCAGCCATGCAGCAGTGTGAACACAGGCAATATGTAGCTATACAGTAGTGTGAACACAGCATTATGTAGCTATGCAGTAGTGTGAACATTGGCAGTCTGAAGCCATGCAGCCATGCAGTAGTAGTTTCTTTCATCTGCAGCACAGTTCTCTGATATCACCAAACATTCCCTGCCTCCATTCTGAAGGCTGTTTGAGCTTCAGACACCTGCTGTCTAATTTTTAGAGAGTAAGATTATTCCCTGCATTTCCAAGTACTATGGAATCCATTTTTGCAAAAGTACTGTTACATTAAATACATCTGTGTACACTGGTTAAAAATATGTAATTTTTGCAATTAAACATTCATACTATATAGAGTCAAAAAAAAAAAGAGAGAGAGAAAAGGAAAGAAACTCATTAACTAATCCTTGGGAAATGAGGGTAGAGATTATGCATCACCTTCCCAGGAAAATGATTAATAAGAAAACACATGGGGCTGGAGAGATGGCTCAGCGGTTAAGAGCACTGACTGTTCTTCCAGAGGTCCTGAGTTCAATTCCCAGCAAAACCACATGGTGGCTCACAACCATCTATGATGAGATCTGGTACCCTCTCCTGTAAACTGTATGCATAATAAATAAATAAATATTTAAAAAAAAAAAGAAAGAAAACACATGTGGACAGTTAAGGTCGAAGCTGGGTGTCCTGCTTATCTCAGAAATTCACTATTAAAGACTGTAATATGCCATTAATTTTATCTAACTGCTCTTAAGATAATCTGTGTATTATCCCTACTTCATAAAAGTAAAAGCTGGGGCTCAGCTGCTACACACCCAGGGTTACACAGCTGGTCAGCTGTGAGACTGAGCAATGGATTTGTAACCCACTGCATCTAGCAGCTAAGCTGGCATCCTACAGAAGAACTCCTACCATTGTGTAAGTTACCAAAATGTGTCTCTGTGTTTATTTAAAAGAGCCCACGGTTTTCCTCCTCAATAGAACCCACCCTGAAAAACAGTAATACATAATCACTGTATTATGAAAATAGATACTAACTGCAGATGTTAATATATATAATATATATATATATATATATATATATATATATATATATCAGTTCTGGGGGCTGGAGAGATGGCTCAGCGGTTAAGAGCACCATCTGCTCTTCCAGAGGACCCGGGTTCAATTCTCAGCACCCACATGGCAGCTAACAACTGTCTGTAGTTCCAGTTCCAGGCAAACACCAAGGCAAATAAATAAATAAAAATAGTTAAATATATATATATATATATATCAGTTCTTTATAAGGTTTTAACACTTTAAAGCTGGGGAGGGAGGAGGAGCAGTGGAGGATATGAGAAAAAAAAACTTTTTAAATAAAAAAAATTTACAAACATATACTTTAAAGCATTCTAAAATAAAAGCAGGGGGGTGGTGAGCCAGACTTTGCTAATATTTAGAGACCTCTCAATGTGCCCACTAATAACCAAGGCAAAGCAAGATATGTTATTCATCTCAACCATAGGAGCAAATTTTGTCAGCTATGGTGTTGAAAATATGAAATGTTACTTCCCTGTGGGTCTGCATAAATCACTCAACTGCCAGAAAGAAACCCAGACTGGGACTGTCTCCAGAGCACAAGTATTTTTAACTTTTGAGCATACAAGGTAATTTTAGTTTTGCTTATATATATTTTTGATGGTCACACAGACAGATATACATCATTTCATAAAACCTTGGCTCATTTCCTCTGCTATCCAAAAGTGTGCTCTCCTACATTACTCATATTCTTTCCACCCTGGTTATGAAAAGAAAAGCACGCCTATGACAAACACCCTTATTCAGTGTAACAGTGTCTCCAATGTTCCTCCTAGGAAAGTCCCAGGAACTGCATCCTGGGTTTTCTGCACTAGGAATCTGCTGTCAGGACTGGGGAGACTGGCTCAGTGGGTAAAGCATTTGCCATGCCAATGTGAGGACCAATTTTTAAAAAAATGGAAGGTGAGGGTTGGTGCCCAAGAATGTCCTTTGATCTCCCACATACCTGCAGCACCATACATGCATCCACACTCATATACATGAACACTCAGACACAATTTTAAAAAGAATCTGTTATATGGGTAAAAATAAAGCCCAAGTAGTGATAAAATTTGTTTTTTAAATTTTCTGATCTTAGCATTGCACTTTATAAAACCTTCAGATAGATGTCAGTTAAAACAATTTTTGCATCTTTAGCGTTACTTTAGAATGGGTATTTATTTCCTGTCAACAAGGAACCAAAACTCAGAAGGCAAATTTTAAATATTTCCTTTTCCATAAACTACGACTCATGCTGCAGTCCTTCAATGTTCATTTCATGCTTTTCACTCTCTAACAGTCACATCCAAAACTAAGGCAGTCTGGCTTAAATGCTTTTGTCCTCCACTGTTATTGAGCCACCGAGACTCTTCTCATTGACTATCACCACAATAAGGGTGGTTTCTCAGAGTCACCTGCACAGGACTGGAGTCTGAAAACCTTGGCTCACATACAACATCTACCACTTACTGTGTGACCTTGACTCTGATCTATGAACCTAAGCATTCATTTACAAATGAAAAAATATAAAAGACTTAACTCACTATTCTGAAGGTCAAATAAAAGGCTATTTTAAAGCAATGATACATTTCTGCAAATTGTTAGACTGAATTCCTAATAATCAAGACCAAAACTGTAAATTAATAATAATAATAATAAAAACTTCTTTGTTTCCGTGTGAAAAAGGATAGATATTAACATTTTCTTTCTTTTGTTTTCTGGGTTTGTCTGTTTGTTTAAGAAGGGTTTCTTTGTGTACCCCTGGCTGCCCAGGAACTCCTGTGCCCCAACTGAAGACAGATCTGCCTGCCTCCACCTTCCAGTGCTAGAATTAAAGGAGTGCACCACCATGCATAGGTTATATTAACATTTTCTTAACGAACTAATGTCATTTGTGGAACATAGAGAGGAACAGGGCATCTGAGCCATCTCCCTTCCCACCCACTCCTCAGCAAACTTCCCACCAGTGATGCAATAGTAACTCTTAATTCTGGGTGCTGGCTGTGCACATGCATTCTGATGAGGTATGGATGTGCCTTTAAAAGGAAACCAGAAAAGAATGCTGATCATTAGAGAAGCTATGTCAAGTGCCTAGTAACAATACACTCAATTTTGAGGTTGGCTGGAAGTTAGATAGCCAATATTATACTACCTATAACCAATAGTCGTACTATCTGTATATAACTTCTGAAAGTTACTAAAAAAAGTATGTAAATATGGCAATTATAAAAAATAAAATATTATTAAAAACTTCTTGCATAAACTATCAGTAATATGCCAACAACTGACCAATTTCCTTAATGTCATCAGCAATACTACAATTCAGTAGCCAACAGAATAAACTCAATAGAAAAAATATGAAAGTGTAATTCACAGAAAACAAATAAAATGTTTCATTTGCAATGTAAATCAAAACAACTCTGAGATATTTGCTCCCGGATAAAATAAAAACTAAACACTAATTCAAAAAAAAAAAAACTAGTGCACTAGGCTGGGGACACAGTGAATGAACCTGGAGAGTGCTTGCCTGGCAGGCACAGGGCTCTGGGTTCCCCAGCACACACAGAATGAAATGCGGAGGTACATGACTATAATCCTAGCACCTTTCAGAGAAGCAGAATTCTGCAAGTTCAAGGCCAGGTAATCTACACAGTGAACTCCAGTCCTGTCAGGGCTACACAGCAAGACCTTGCCACAAAAATAAATAAATAAATAAATAAATAAATAAATAAATAAATGAATGAATGAATGAATGAATGAATGAATAAAATAAATAAATAAGCTGATTAAATTTAAAATTTATTTTTCAGGGTGCAATGACAATACAAATTCTGAACATTTTCACATCAGTTGAACATTTAGTCTGTGGCTGGCTTAACTCACCAACAGAGTGAGGAAATGGTAACTACGCATGTATACTTTAATCTACATGCAAAAACTAGACACTGAAGAGGCATCAAGGTGCTCAGGGGGCAAAGGCTCCTGCTGCCAAGCCTAAAAACTCCAATTTGAACCCACATACTGGAAGGTAAGAGCCAACTCCTACATGTTGTCCTTGATCTCTACACATGTGCTGTAAAAAATATCTTATTGACAAAATTTTTTAGAAGTTTACAAACAAGAAACCTCTTTGAATCTAGGAAACTTGTTAGAAAATGAAAACTTACTATACTCTCTGTAAAGTGTGCTGTTTTGTTTTGCTTCAGGCATGGGGGAGCTACTGGAGACAAACATAGGATCCTGTGTGTGTCAGACAAACACTTTACAAACTAAACTATATCCCTGTTTCTCTGAGACAATTTGGTTCTTAAATCAGATGCATATATCACTAAACAGGCACACAGCAATCTGTACACTTCAAATGAATCCACAAGTACTCTGTATTCCCAAGAAAAACAAAATCTCACAGGACAGATGCCCACCCTCCCCACCCTATATGAGAATAATAACCCAAAGAAGCGAGGCCGCACACAAGCACTGTCCAGTAAGGACCAGAGTAGCCAGGAGGTGGTGGTGCATACCTTAATTCCAGCACTGAGGAGGCAGAGGTAGGTGGACCTCTGTGAGTTCAAGGCTGGCCTGGTCTACAGAGCAAGCTCTCTAAACAGGCTCCGAAGCTACACAGAGAAACCCTGTCTCATAAAAGCATCAGAGTAATGATAAGCAATAAGGTCTTTTTTGGACCACCCTAATGGACCAGAACTGAGTCAATGACAGAAGAACCACATCTTGACCAGCACTGCTTAATCCTAAAGTATCTCTTTGCCATGACCCCATTTTCTCTCTGATTAGATGTAAACCTCATGTTGGAACCTAGAAGATGAACTTGATGGTCCCTGGACCCCTTCTTCCTAATGTGTGTCTCACCACAGTCTCTTTAACTGGAGATTAAGTGGGTGGAGCCTTGTCTTTTGGGGCTGCTTGAGCTGAGGTTTTTACCCTAAAAAATACTGGTAATGCTACTTGTGTTTATTCTTATATGAAAAAGTTTTATCCAATGAATTTTTAAAAGCCCATTTATATTCCCCTCCTGCTTTTTAAGTAAGATTTTATGTATTCTTTCTTATGCATATGTATCTGCACCTAATGTGGCTGCTGGCAATCAAACTGTACCATGCATGAGCAGTCAGTGCTCTCAAGCAGAGACATCTCTCCAGTCCCATCTTACTGCTTTTTTACCTGTCAGTTCAGATCCCAGCACCCACAATGAGTGGCTCATGAGTACCTGTAACACCAGCTCTAAGAGATCACTTTTCTGGCTTCCTCAGGCACTAACACACACCCATGTATACATACTCATATAGACAGAAACATACATAGTAAAAATAAATACCTCAAAAATTTTAAAATAGGGGCTGAAGAGATAGCTCAGCAATTAAGAACACCCATGTCATATAGCTCACAAACTTCTGTAACTCCAGTCCCAGGGAATCCAATTCCCTCTTTTGGCCTCTGAAGTCACCAAGTACACACATGATATACAAACATAGATAAAACAATAAAAAATAAGGTATTATAAGTATTTTTATAAAATTGTTAGAATTTTATAAACATGCTTACCATCAGTAATATTCATTCCCTTGGAAATATTGATTTTAAAAAATATTTTAAAGTAAGCAATAAACAATGTTAGAATCACACATGACATTGTAATTACATCAAGTACAAATCTTTAAGAAGTGTTTTCCTAAGATTTCTGTAGATAACTTTTTTACTGCTTTTATTAAAATAAGCCCCACCCTCACACTGTCCCAATTACGCTATGTAATTCTTTCTAATTACCTTTTCAAAGCTGAAAAAGTTAGTAGTGTTTCCAAGTGTGTCGCAGACTGTAGGTCCCTTTTCCTCACGGAGTGCTGCCGGATATTAGACAAAGAGAGGATATCGTAGTCTGAGAGCAAAGAATCAAGCTTCTCTGAAATAAAGGTAAAAAAGTATTAGCTGGTTGGATCAATCGCTCAGTCGGCTAAGAACATTTGCTACTCGGTCCTGAGGACCTAAATTCAGATCCCAGTGCACATATCAGACAGCTCAGAAACACCCATGACTCCAGCTCCATGGGATCTAAAGTCGTCGTATGCCCTCTAGGACCCACATATATAATCACAAAGACACAAGTCAAAAAATATCTTGGATTATGGAGGCTGAATCGGTGGCTCAGCAGTGAAAAGCAATTGCTGCTCTTCCAGAGGATTTGGGTTCAGATCCCAACACTCATATGGTAGCTCACAACCATCTGCAATTCCAAGGAGAGGAATCCAAGGCCCTCTTCTGACCTCGATGGGTACCAGGTATGCACATAGTACGTATACATTTATAGAATAAAAGTGATCTGTTAAGCTGTAACAGATCAATAAAGGTTGCCAGGGGCGGAGGAGAGGGACTGGCAGTTAAGAGCACTTTTTCTTACAGAGAAAGAAAACCAGGGCTGGAGAGATGGCTCAGTGGTTAAGAGCACTAGCACTGACTGTTCTTCTGGAGGACCTGAGTTCGATTCCCAGCATCCACGTGGCAGGTAACAACTGTCTGTAATTCCAAGATCTGACACCCTTACACAACTATACATGCAGTTAGAAACACCAATTCACATAAAATAAAAATAAATATTAAAAAAAGACCTATGCCTTCATTGTTGCACTGCCCTGCCATTGCCATCTTGTCATGTTATGAAGTTGCTGTACCAATAAAGAAATATTTAAGAAAAAAAAGGGGGGCTAGAGAGATAGCTCAGAGGTTAAGAGCACCAACTGTTCTTCCAGAGGACCTGAGTTCAACTTCCAGCAACAACATGGTGACTGACAATCATCTATATGGAGATCTGGTGCCTCCTCCAGCACATGGGCATAGTGGAGGCAGAATGTTGTATACATAATAAAAATAAATCTTTAAAAAAAAAGAAAGAAAGAAAGAGAACCCTGGCTCAGTTCCTAGCACTCACATGGCAACTCACAACCATCTAGGTCCAAGGAATCTGACACCTTCTTCTGATCTCCATTGGCACAAACCACACACATGGCACACATACATACATACATACAGGCAAAACATTCATATGAATAAAAATTAAGTAAATAATTTTAAAGGTGTTTAGCACTTAAAACACCTAATCATCTGTGCCAGACAGTAAACTGAAGTGCTCAAATGCACAGCACAAAAAATCACTTTCTTACAAAACAACTGAACCTGAACTTAATAAAGATCTAAGTTCAAATTCTTAGGACATAAAAGGTTCTGATGCTGCCAAGTTAAATAACCAGTGAAGGAAACCATCAGCCACACCTAGAAAGTTAGATTCCAGCAGAACAAATGACCCAGTTTCTGGAAGAAAGGGAGGGGCAAGGAAGTAACAAACTGAAGGATACAGAAACTACTACACTGTAGGAATTGCTCCGGATCACTGCAAAGAAGTCAGTTCACCAACCAGGGAACTGAGCATGGGCTGCGGTTCAATACTAATAGTTTGGTATCTCTGAAGAGTACCATATACAATGAGATTCCAAGATAAAAGGCATTTCTAGTGTGCATGTTTGAAATGTCCAGGATAAAAGTAGCTGATGCAACCTTTTCATTGTCAAACTGAGCTAGCTCAATCCTTTACCAGTGAACAGGTATTAAGAAACCAAAACCAGGAAAGCAAAGCTTTTACAGAAAAAACCCCAAACCCAAGTCCCAGACCAGTCTGGGCTTGTCAGAGCGGGCAGTAGCTTCACCACCACTGCCACCCCGACAAACACACCACCATCTACCAACTCAGTGGGTGCAGGAAGAGGACACCGATGCCCAGAAGGAAATCAACACCAATCATTTTACCAGACTAAGTCACCAGCCAAGAAAATAAAGAGGCACTGACTCCAGTTCAAAACAGTACAAATGAGATTCAACCCAGAGCTACTATGTATAATATAATAAAGCACATGCCCTTCCCCTCCTCAGCTTCAACCAGGACTCTCTGCCGCCTCCTCCAAAGTAAGAACTTTAAAAGAGGTTTTTAACTAAAAAATAATAATTTATTATAGTCATAATTGTAATTAACTTAAAATAATAACCTTAGAGGACAATATGGAGACTCTAGTCTACTTAAGACTGCTTACTGCTGTTGTGGAGGATACAAGTTCTATCCCAGCACCCACATGGTGACTGACAACTGCCTGTCACTCCAGTTCCAGAGGATCTGACACCTTCTCCTGGCCTCTACGGACATCAGACACACATTTGATGTGCACACAAACACTCATCCACATAAAATAAAAGTAAATAGCTGCCTACAATGTGAGTTGATATTTTCCTTTTCTTTCAACACTCATGGGCATTCAAATCATTTGAATGGACCTAGAATTCCTCAGGTCAGGACAGCACCAGCCTGTGCAAATGTGTATTGTTATACACTAAAAACTTAAACATTTTTAAAAGAAACGTCAAAAGTGTCCAATTATTTTGTACCAACCAAAAATTAAGAATGATTTTATTTGGGAACAGGAATATACTGTATAGCTATGCAGCCCAGAAACTCAAGACTCCTAAGTGCTAGGATTATGGGCATTTTTTGTTTGCTTGTTTTGGGTTTCTGGAGACAGGACCTCACTGTAGCCCAACTGGCCTCCAATTTACAGCAAACCCTCCTTCCTCAGCACTCCTGAGCCATCACACTCATCTTTAAGAGTAACAGTGACCAGAAAAGGGAGGTGGGGTAAATGACTGAGACAGAATCTCCTGCAGTCCGGGATGGCTCTGAACTCCTGATCCTCCCTCACCTCCCAGGCCTACCTGTGCTATCACATCTAGACTTGAAAAAATAATGTGTAGGCCTCAAGAGACAAGTGAGAAGTTAAGAGTAATTGCTGTTCTTGCAGGAGTCTGGGGTTCCGTTCCCAGCATACGAATGGGGCTCACAAATCTAGTTCCATAGCACCCAGCACCCTCTTCTGACCTCCAAGGCCACCAGACGCACAAAGTGCAGCACAAACATGCATGCAGGCATAACAATCACATACAAAATTAAAATAAATAAATCTTAAGGAAATGAATCAATCCAAGAGCATAGTCCCCCAAGTGTCCCCAATCAGTCTGTTTATCAACTCATTCATCTGCTGCTGTGAGCCAGGCACTAAACTAAGTCCAAGGGCTGAAACACAGCAGCAATAGAGCAAAGTCCTTGTCCTCCTGAACACTCATTTGAGTATGAGACACAGAATGCACAAGAAAAGGTATCCAAGCCAGGCCTGAGTCACACACTATGTATGATCCTGGCACTCCAGAGTTGAGGACCAGAGAAGCATGAGTTTCAGGAGAGTAGAGGCTACATACAAATCCCCAGTCTGTGAAATGCACTCACAGTAATACTCTGTCTCCAGATAAGGAGATGGATAGAGGAAGGGAGGGGAAAGGACAAAGAAGAGAAGGAATAGCAAAGGAACAGAGGATAGAGATGTAGACATTAAAGCAAGATAAAAGTACTAAATAGTTTCTACAGGGTAGTCAAAAAAAAAAAAATCTTCCTGTTAAATACTTAAGTTAAACCCAAGGAAAAGTTAAGAGTGCAGGCATGCTGCTACCACCAGGTCAAAGTTAATAACACTCATCATTCAAGGTTCTGATTCAAAATTCACAGTTGCTAGATATTACCCTTTTTGTGTTAACAAAATTTCCTCTTAAAATCAATCCAAAAGAAAACTGTTTCAGATACTCATCACTTTTCTACCACAAGATGATCGCTGGTGATTTGACTCTGCAATCACAGAACTTAGGGGAACCAATAGAGTACCTTCAAGAAGCTTGCCCAGTCAACCAACCTGTTCAACAATTTCCAAGGTTTCTTACTGGGGGCTGTGCAGAATGATTTATCACACTATCTTCACAGAACATCTCCTCCAAATGAGGATAAAACAGGCTCAGAGAAGACTAAATAACTTGTCTATAAACCAAACTCTGATGCCACTGGTGTGCCAGAGAACCAAAGGAAGAAAGGAAAATAAAACTAAACCCTAGTGCAACACAGCACAGGTTGTTGAATTTCATCCTGGCGGAGATACTCAAGCTTTACTGAAATGATGCTTTAAAGGGCCTCTGAAAACAGCCTAGTCCTCCTGGGAATATCTACCTAGTCAGTCTTTGCCTTTGCAGCATTTCAAACAAACGTGGCCTTTCTTCCCTCTGGAGTCTACAGTTCTCAGTATCTTCTAACACTTTTGTTCATGACATGTTTTATCTCACAGATTAGGAAATGGCCCAAAAGGAGCCGTGTTTTTTTTTATTCACCACAACTGAGGCTGGCCTTGAACTCCTTCCTGATTCTCCTGCATCCACCTTCCAAGTGAAGGCCCCCACATCTGGCTCTTATAGTATTTTACCATGAAGTATTCAGCATAGAAGCTTGGCCCATCAGGCTCAAGTTCACAGACTACATGAGTTCTTGATGTTGAAATGCCAATACAATCCTTTAGTCTTCAATCACCTTGATACAGGCTGGTACATGAACTCAGTTTCATTTACGATCATAAGCACACCTACTGACTAAAAATCTAACTTCAATATTACACTTTCATTGCCAATAACATGGACCAGGGCTCCTCAGAGTGTGGTTCTCCCAAACCAGCTGCTTGTTAGAAATACAAACATTCAGAAATCCTCAGTGTGGGGTCCAGCAATTTATGTCATGAGATGATTTTCATGTGAATTTAAGTTTCAAAACCACTAAACAAGTTTGGCAGCATGAGGCTCCTACCAGTAATCTTAGTTACTGAAAGCTGAGGCAAGAGGATGGCTGGAGTTCAAAGCCACCCTAGGCAATACAGATAGACACACACCCCTCAAAGGCCTCTGTGCCCAAAAAGGGAAGAGGGGAGAGAAAACCACTTAACATAAAGTAAGCAAACAGCTAAAAACCAATGCTTCCAACTTGAGACCGAGAACCCAATACACAAGCAAGCCTGTGGAGACACTCCACATAGGGCTTTTATTGCTCTCTACCTTAGCAAGGCACAGCAGGTACCAGGCTCCTTTTCTCTGTTAATTCATGTCTAAGATCTGGCTCACCCAGTTCATTCTTTACTCAGGTTTGCACTGCTTTTAAAAACAAGAACCAGAAACAGCATAAGTTAAACTGGAAAATAAATAAGTTTCTGAATGTCTGAAGGACAAGGGAAAACCGTCCACCATTTAAGAGTCTGCTCACAGAAAGTTATCTACAATGTTGAGCAAAGGGAGAGTTTTAAAAGCTATTCATATCCCCATGTCTTAACTATGTTTAAAAATGGGACGAGAAGAAAAATAAGGGCAAGATAGAAATATTGTGAGTTATTTTGAGTATACTGTCTATAATAAGCGCCTTTTAAATGCAGCTTGATAACATACTTTAAAACAGTTAGCTACTGTGTTTCCATTGCAATTATTTTCTTTTAATAACTAGATATTACAAATTCGATGTCCTGGAGCCATTACAAACAGCTCTCTGGGAAGGAAGGCAAACTGGAAGCGCCTGATACGTCTTGGAAAATGCCCCTCAGATCCTTACCCCACAACTTTAACAGTTGGTAAGCATGTCCTCCTATAACCTCTGCAACAGAATCTCTTTCTAAGGCTACTCAAATCTTTCAATAAAGTATAAACTGCTGCCTGGCATGGTGGTGCACACCTTTAATCCCAGCACTCAGGAGGCAGAGGCATGAGAGTAAAGACAACCTGGTTTAGTGAATTCGAAGACAGCTAGTGATACACAGTGAGACACTCACTCACACACACACACACACACACACACACACACAAAGTATAACTCACAAGAATTTACTACACTATCATTTACTGAATTTACTCAAATCTGAGACCTGAAAAGCCTTGTTTGCTTAGTACCTGGTCACGGACTCTAAAAATTCCAAAGCAGCTGCTCATTCCATTCTGTAAGTGATTGCAGCCACTATATGAAACAGCTGAGCCTTTTATTTTAGCTAGCTAGAAGCACACTTAGAAAATGAGACCATTTAAAAGGTCATCTGGAGAATGGTCCTAAAGTACCCACTGCCCTGCTCTTCTCTGCCAAGGGCTGTAGTTTAGTCCCCCCACCTGGCATTATCTAACGGCGTTAGGTAGGGACCCTACCTTCCTTATGCTTTTGTTTTTTCTCTAATCTCCACCTTTGCCTCAGCTTTCCTGAACACACATTCTACACTCTTCTGTTCTTTTCAAACCAGGATCCATTTATTCAACTAATACTCATTAAGAACCTCCTGACACTGGCAATGTGACAGAGATTAGAAAGAAATACATTTTTAGTACGCTAAGGAAAAACAATCACAAAATTATCATAATGTTCACCTGCCAAGAGAGAAAGTGTGATGAGCAATATGGAAGAAAACAGCAGGATTAGCTTCCCTGCCTGGCAAGCCAAGGATGCTTTTCCTGGAAGTAGTATCTGTACCAAAAGGATGAGGTCAGGATTGGAGGGATGGCTCAGTGGTTACGAGCACTGCTCTTCTAGAAGATCTAAGTTTGATTCCCAGCACCCACATGACAGCTTACAACTATCTGCAACTCCAGTTCTGTGTGGTTTGCCTGAATGTATGTCTGTGCAAAACACACATAAAAATCCTTTTTAAAAAGGATGAGGTAGCAGCTAAGAGAAAGCAAATCACATACCGCAGAATTAAAAGGCAACTCAGATGAACTGTACTGTGGAATATCACAGCAAAAATGGCATGTGGTGGTGCATGTCCTTAATCCCAGCACTCAAACCACAGAGGCAGGCAAAGTTCAAAGCCAGCTTGGTCTACACAATATTATGAGTTGGCCAGGACTACACAGTGAGACCCTCTAAAAATAAAAATAAAAAAAAATTATGAGTTTTGAGACTGAAGCAGCAGATGGAAGTCAACATGAAATGAAGTATTAAGAATCTTGGACTTTGGGTAAAGACTGTTAAGTAGAAATCTCAACAAACTTCAGTGTGGAACAAACAAGATTGAAATCTGGGAAATCAGTAAGCTGCTGAACGAACACTATGTATCACTAAAAAGACGGGATTCTGGTTTCGCTACCTGGGTAGACATTTGTATGTATGTACACTCACCCTGGCACTTGCTAGTGTGAGCTACAAAGTCAGACTCTTTGTCCAACAACAACAACAAAAATGAAGAAAACAAAGCTTAGAAGGGGCCACTGTTTGCTGCTGTGCCCAAAGACCCAGGTCAGCACTTCAAGAACACACAGCAGTCTGTGCAAGAAGCCCTTGGAATGGATGGATTCCTCCTTGGGACAAAGGGATGAGAGAAGGGAAGCAGTGCTCTGTGCCAGGTTCACATCCGTGTAGGAGGAGGGAGTGTTCTCTATAGTGAGCACTCACCACAGCTGAGCCTGCCCTAGGTCCAGGTGAGCCCCTGAAGAAAGTCCAGGCCACAGAACTTTCCAGTACACTGGTAAAAACTCAAGCAAACCAGAGGGCAGCTTCAATAATCCTCAGCCCTTCCCCAGTCCAACTTCAACACTGCTTTTATGCTCTCCCTTCTAATTAAAAACAAACACATACAAAAAAAATGACAAATAATTCTGAACACACTACAGTACAGAGCTTTTGAAGACAGAGGTGTAAACATCAGCTGGACAGGAGTGTTCTCTGCTTCAGAGAACACAAGGTCAGAGATAGATTTAGAAGTTAGAGGAACACAAAGAGCAAGTGAAAGCAGAATAGCAGCTGAGACTTCAGTCTACTGCCCATTGGTGGGGCAAGACAAAGAGGAAGTTGGGGAGGGGCACGCCCACTCTCTTAACTGATTTTAGCACAACAGAAGCCTTTCACTTCCCCACCTCAGTGAAGACTATCTTGTCGTTCTTTCCCAACCAACCAGTTCACACTCTTCAAATCATACTTCCACTTGTACACAGGTGCTTTATGTTAAGTGTTTGGATTTCATAGGATTGCAGCTTATAAACAGCAATGTTTGCAAGAAGAGACCATGTATCAAAAATCCTGAGGACAACTGTGCTGATAATAATGAGGTGTAAAATGGGGCTCAAACTCAGAGGCCTGCACAGAAGTGCCAGGCAAGCACTGTCCTACTGAGCTACATCACCACCCCAGACTTTTAATTAACTGAAGAGGAAAAATGGGTCTCAGAAAATACAGTGATTACATTCTTCATGTGCATGAAATGATGAACATAAGCCTTGTGGACATGAGAAGAACAGCTTCTTTATTTGTTTCACAGTTCCTGACATTATTTGTTCCTTAACCTAACACAACCATTATTTAGACATGGTTGTTCAAGACCAACAAACAGTTTCATAGTTTAAGGACATACGGTTTCTTTTATTGTTTTTTTTTTTTCATTAACCTATTTGGTTCTATATTTAGATCATAAGTGTACTAAATACTGATTAGGTATATAATTTTCTGAAGGGCAAAAGGTACATAATAAACAGAAACTTGGCTTTTTGGGTATTCTATAAGTCACCAAAAATGAATTCAGAAACTGTTATGAATTGCATAATTTAAGAAAGTTATGAGTCACATGCGCTTAGTCATGATATCATAGTGAAGTTGCAGCTGGGGTGTTTAAGTCTCACTTTAATTTCAAAACTGTTTTTCCTTTGCATTACTTTGAATAAAAGAGGATGTAGTGGGCGGAAGAAGTAGGTCATAACTTTTCTGTATGAAACATTTTGAAATTTATCTTGAGTTTATCAGGAAGACACAGACACAGACACAGACACACACACACACACACACACACACACACACACACACACACACACTCCCTGAGATCTCAGATGTGCCTGTTTAGGTCTCTGAATGAGAGTCTTCCCATCAAGCCATCAACTCTGAAAAGTGGTTATCATTTAATCTTTGTATCTCAATACCAGGCATAATTAATTCCTGGCAGCTACAATATGAATTCTTCAAGCTTTAGATCAAGATATTATACTTATGGGTTTTTGTTCTTGTTGTTTTGTTTTTCTAACATCGATGTGCTACACTTTGCTATTAAAATTTAAAACAAGAGAGAAAACAAGTCAAACATTCTGGAGGCAGATCTATATGCATTCAAAGTCAGCCTGGTCTGCATAGCAAGTTCCAAGACAGCCTGGACTATCTAGGAAGACTCCATCTTAAAATAAATAAAAATTTAAAAGTCCTATGGTCTACAAATGTTACTGAGGATATATCTAGAAATAATGTAGTTTTCCTACACTGTATGATTCCCTAGGATTCATGCTTTTTATTCCACCTGTGGACAGGAGAATAATAACAAACTGTGTCAGAATGGTGCAAAAATCACCTCACTGTCTCAAATGCAAGTTTATTCTTTTTTTTTTTAAAGATTTATTTATTATGTATATAGTATACAGAAGAGGGCATCAGATGTCATTATAAATGGTTGTGAGCCATCATGTGGTTGCTGGGAATTGAACTCAGGACCTCCTGAAGAACTGTCAGTGCTCTTAACCTCTGAGCCATCTCTCCAGCTAGCAAGTTTATTCTTAATAGCATCTTTAAAATAAAGCATGTGTTTATGCTCTGCTATCCATCCTGAAATTTTTGAAAATTTTTCCTTCAGTTTGTTAGATTTCAGCACTTCCTAAATAGTTCCTTTGCCTTTCTTCAAACTTGACACTTGTAATCCATTTTAAAATGCAAACACACACAAGAAAGTTATTTCAATTTTAAAAAAAGACAATACACTCGACGTCTGTACCAGTCAATTACAATCTCTGTTCAGTAAATAAGACACAAACACAGGTTCAAAAAATTAACAAGGCTGGCTGGGAGTGATGGTGCAAGGCCTTTAATCCAGCACTTGGGAGATAGAAGTAGACACAGTTCGAGGCCAGCCTGGGCTACATAGCAAGTTCCAAGACAACCAGGGCTACATTTGAGACCCTGTCACAAAACAAACATTAAAAAAAACCTACAGGGTTTCAATCTTCCTAATAAAATACTATAAAGACAAGATCTTAACTTCATACAGTGTGTAATAACTGAAATGTCCTCGATGGCAACATTTGCAAGCTAAAGCGTTCTAAAATACCCGCTAAATTCATCAAAATTGGCACCTCTAACACATGTCCAGCCTTACAATCCGGTCTCTCTAGAAAATCAAAGTAGGAACCCTCTAGTTTTTAGGCTCAAGACTGTTTAAACAGGTGTTGATCTAGTAATTTGCTTAAAATTCCAAGAAAACCATTCATAGTGACCAGCCAAGTCAACAGTTGGATTAGGAAGTTTTAGCCTCGTTCTGTACACCAAGCACCGCTCCAACAAGAAAGTGCTTAGGATGATCTGGAAATCAAACTCCAAATCCAGTCAGAAAAAAAAAAAAAAAATGCAAATGAAACTACTTCAGCTGCCCCCTCCCAGCCAGATAACTGCTGAAGTACCTCCTACAGAACAAATTCAAGTCAGCCTTTGAGGGCCAGCTGAAGTGGTGTGGAGCTTTGGGCTCGTGCTTTCTTCTAGGGTCTTGCTTTTGGCAGAAACAGCTAACACCCCAGATTCACTTATTAGCAAGCAAAGTATCTCAACTTCTCACACTCCACACACTTCACACACACACACACACACACACACACACACACACATCCACAAGCCTGTACCTGTTTTCTAAACACATCCCAGAAATACGAACCTAGGAGACCTGACCCATCGCAGGCCCTCGGTCCCTATAGGAGACCCCGTTCAGGATGTCCTCCTCCTTCCTCGCAGAGAGACAAGCCCATCTCTCTCCTCTCGCTAACCGCCAGCAGCCACACCCCCTTCCCACACTGAAAACTTCGGGGGCGCCACTGTCGTCCAATACCCCGCTCCCAGAAGCCCCTCCAAGCCCTCTGGGTCCAGCCTTAACCAGTTTGCACCCCTGGCTCTTACCAAGTCCCGGGTGGGAGCCAGAGCCCGGTTCCTCAGGAGGTCGGGGCGCCAAGACCAAAGGCACCAAAGTGGTTAGGAAGAGGAGACGCTGCCTCATGTTCCCGTCCGCCACCTCTCTGGGTAACCTTCTCCTGAAGACTGTTCAGGGGAACTGCTCACATTGGGAAGAGGTGGTGATCCGACCAGCACTGCCCCGCAAACTCTTCCCTCCCGCGCCGCCTACAGGGAACAACTAGAGCGAAGCTCCAGGCCCCGGAAGTACAGGCGATGCACACAGAGAAGTAGCTCAGCCCACTTCCGGCCTCAGCCACAGACCCCTTTCTCCCCTCCCCCGACAGCCGGAAAAGGAGCACCGCATAGCATTCTGGGAGGCGTGGCTCGCCCCGCCCTGGTGCGGGCTCGCCGCCATCTTGTCGGCTCAGTTCCTTCCTGGTCCCGCTGGGGCTTGACTGGCGCCTCCCTGGCCCTGGGCTCGAGACGTCCTGACTCGACCCGGCACAGTCTCGCCTCTGTCCCCGGGTGACCGCGGGGAAGGAAGGTGGGAGCTGATGGGCAGGCCCTCGGGCGCGTGCGGCCTCCTTCCTTTTGATTAGAATCCCTTTTAGCGCCCCGATTAGAGGGACTGTAAAGTCTGGCGTGAGGTCAGCTCCGGCCTGATGGTGCAGGCGCTGGTGACTGGGATGGGGGCATGAAAACCTCCACAGTGCTCTGGGGACTAGACGCCCCAATCGGATCTGGTGTGCAGTTCAGAGTCTTGCTGCCTGAGACCTGGCCTCCATCGTCACCGAAAACATTCAGGGGATTGTATGTAGGCTTCTGAATGTACATTTATTTGCTCCTCGGCAGTCCTAGACAGAGGGTCTCCAGGAGCCGGCAGAGTAGCCATCTATCCCCCCACACACACAACTCATGTAGGTTTCCTCCCTACCCGATCCCTCAAGTTTGGAGTAGTTAATGCATTTTGTTTTATTTTATTTTTAGTGCTGTGTAGTGTACTGTTTGTGGTACTGAATATTATTAGCCCTGGTCAAATTTCAAGTTGTCTTCCTGCAAAAGATAAACTGATTTAAATTTGTTCGTCGTGGAATGTCCCGTTTAAAATCTTGCATCATTTTCCAGTTAGAGTTTGTAGGAGTTTGTTGGCATGTTAGCTAAACCTACTCTGTACATCGGAGGTGTAATATGCTTTCAACTACACATAGTCATGGCATACCTAATAAAAAAAGCAAGAAAAAAAAGGTCACCCCATAAATTAGATGTAGAAATCTTAGGGTGTTTCTTCTTGAGTATCCAGGCTCCATAACCTCGTTTGTAATGTTTTTGTGTCCCCTGCAGTGCCCTGCTCAAAGGAAATGAGCTATGTTTAGTAAATGCTAGTTTGGTGGTTCTCAACCTACTTAATGCTGCAACCCTTTAATACAGTTCCTCGGGTTGTAGTGACCCTCAACCATACCATTACTTCATAACTGTAATTTTGCTACTATCATGAATGGTAATGTTAATATCTGATATGCAGGATGTATAATATGTGACACTCCCCCCCCACCAAGGGATCACAACTCAGACTGGGAACCAATGTGCTGTTTTTTAGAAGCTCCTGATCCACTTTATAATAACAGGAAGCCTCAAGTTTTCAGGGCAAGTCATGATTTCAAGTAATCTTTGACATTCACAAGTCAGGATTCAAATCATTCTAATTTGAAGTTCATCTTTGATTTACCAATAATCCAAACCTTTAGGACAACAGAGTTCCACTGGGGGAAATAGAGCCAGTGGAACACCTCAGAGGGCCATGCTGGAGAGATAAAAGAGCACAGCACAAGTGACACACACAGCTTAGTGTGCTGGCCCGTGCTCGTCATCCCAGCAGCACTAGGAAGCCGACATAAAACAACAGCCAGGACTGTGTGGAGAATCTCTCTCAAGTTGGAAAACTGACAGTCCATGTCTGGTCTTCAGGGTTTATTGTTTTGAGGGAAAGGTAAGGTTTGGTCTCTTGTCTGAGCGTGGCATCTTTTGTACCCTGCCAGGCATGCCTCCCTCTGCCTCCCAAGTGCTGGACCAGCAAAGGCATGAGCCAACCACACTTGGCTTCAAGCTTTTATTCTTTTACCCTCAAAAAAATTGTTTTAGGTAGCTTTTTCTTTATAACTGGTTGCAATGTTTGAAATTCCCATCACTAATGTATATTCACACTTAAACTGTCATGTCATCCTTTGACTGTTTGCCAGTAAAAGATAAATACCTCCAATTTCACAGCACTGTTGCACCCTCCACCACAATGTCCAGCAACTTTTTAGATAGTCTTCTCTTTTCGCTGTTGGTCTGTGTGACTGGGAACACACACATGCAGTATAAGTAGCATATCATTTCCAAAATTAAGTTTTTACATAACTCTTCCATTTCAAGTTCCCCTGTCTATTGTTACTGTTGTTTAACAGTCTTGGACATTTAACAATTTAACAATGTTTAACAGTCTTAGTCTCAAAACTAAGATCCTCCTGCTTCAGCCTTGCTGGTGTGCTAGTACTACGGGTGCATGCCACTGAGAAAAGCCAGTATTCATGCTCTGTCAGCACAGGGAAACCCACAGAGGAATGGAGAGGAGAACAGGCCATCAGTCAAAGATCTGAGTTTGACAAGAATTGTACAGCTGCAGCATCCATCTGAGATCATTGCAGCCTCACCTGATCCTCAGAGATGTTTAGCAGGGTGGAGAGATGCTCCAGGTGTAAGCACCCATGTGGTGGCTCACAACCATCTAACTTCACTTCCAGGGAATCTGATGCCTTCTTCTCACCCCCCCCCCCACACACACCAAGCATGTGCACAGCACACAGACACAATGCAAACCAAACACCCACAAAAATATATTTTAAAATGGTCTACTGTTTTATTATCCTACTTAGGAAATTTGCTCTACAGCTATTACCATGTTGTATTGATCTGGGTTCATCTTAACACCTGAAATAGCTTTTACAATTAAATGAAGGAGCCTCTTAGCTGGGAGTATTTTTAATTCCAGCACTCAGGAAGCAAAGGGGATCCCTGAGTTCAAGGCAGCCAGGGCTATATAGAGAAAGCCTAACACATAAATATTTAAGAAGGACGGGGGCTGGAGAGATGGCTCAGCGGTTAAGAGCACCGTCTGCTCTTCCAGAGGACCCGGGTTCGATTCCCAGCACCCACATGGCAGCTAACAACTGTCTGTGGCTGTAGTTCCAGGCAAAACACCAAGGCAAATAAATAAAGTTTAAAAAAAAAATTTAAATATTTAAGGACAAGTAAAAGATTACTTGAAATTTACAGATCCTATGACATGAATTCTTCAGTTAACAGACTTCAAGTTAAAGAATATTTGTGATTGTTAATACACATATATGCTTCTGTAAATTTACTCCCACAAATACTGATTAAACTTTCTCTAAATGGAGAGAGAGACATGAGGATGTAGCTTAGTACTTGCCTAGCATACATGAAACCCTGGGTTTAATACTACTGCATAAACCAGGCCTGGTGGCAAAGGCCTGTAAGCCTAGCATTTGGGAAGGGGAAGCAGGAAGATCAGTCCAAGGTCATGACTGCTTACAAATGGAGTTTGAAGCCATCCTCGATAACATGAGACCCTATCTCCATGGGGGAAATAGAGAGAAATAGTAAACATTTATGTGTACATAATCCATGCGCATGGAAGAGAACTGCAGTGCTCTGTGCACAGCTCCAGGAATTGACCTAACTAGGACCACAGTGAGGGAATGAAATGACAGGCACGGGTTGAGTGTTCTGGGCTTTCCTGATGAAGGAGCGACACAGCATTACAGAAGCTCAATGTACTACTTATTACATACACTTGAACAGGGAGACAGATCTAAGTAATCTGTCAGAGCAACTTTTGTAAAGGTGCCATAAGCGTGTGTGTGTGTGTGTGTGTGTGTGTGTGTGTGTGTGTGTGTGTGTGTGTGTGTGTGTGTGTGTGAGACAGACAGACTGTGGACATTTTCAGCACATAGTCAACATCTGCACTCAGACCTGAGGAAGGTTTTGCCACTCAAATGAGGCTAAAGTGTTGAGGTCTTTGACATGGCCAGGCTTATGCTAACAACACATTCATTCAGGATCTTACTTGCTCCCTACAGAGGACTTGGGAGAAGTGGTTCACGCCATCCATCCTGTGGGTCAAGTTATCACCCAAGTTATCACTCCCATGTCCTACTCTACCTGTCATAAAGCCTATATACACTATTTCTAAGATGCTAATTAATCTTTAATTTGGATGCCCTTGTTTTTGCTGCTGAATAGTTAGTAAAGCTAGCCTTCAAGAAGTATGAATTTTCAAGGCTCAAAGATGCTATTTTTAAATATACAAATTACATGTACCAAGAACTTGCTCCCAACGTTTTAACTCAAACAGTTTATACATAACTGTAAGATCCTTTTAGAAAGAAAACTAGAAAACAAGGTACACTGCTTAAGGAGCCTGATAAACACATTATTCCTTGGGATTTTGTTTGTTTTGAGATGGGGTTGTTTATGTCCTAGGCCCTGAACTTGTCCCCCTGCCTCTTCCTCCCAAGTGGTAAGATTACAAAGGAGGTGTGAACACTGCCCAATTTATGTAATGTGACGGCTGAACCACAGCTTCATCCCCAGCCTGGAAAAGTTTTAATGGACCAGCAAACCAGACTGGAGTCACATTTCTCTTCAAGTTGGAAAAAACAAAAATCAGTCGTTTTGTTGAGAAATGAGTCATAACATTATTTCAAGATTCATCTTTAAAACTTTTAAACTTTGTATCACCTCCCTTTATAGAATCACCTGCAGTAGATATCCTGGATCTGTGCAAGAATGTCATTTTTTTAAAAATGTATGCAGTGTTCTGTCTGTCTGTATGACTGCAGCCAGAAGGCTGGCACCAGATTTCATCACAGATGGTTGTGAGCCGCCACCATGTGGTTGCTGGGAATTGAACTCAGGACCTCTGGAAGAACAGCCAGTGCTCTTAATTTCTGAGCCATCTCTCCAGCCCCACAGAGCCTTTCTTAAGGTATGTGCTATCCACGTGCTAGGAGGCCAGAAAGGTACCAACAACAAAACCAGCTAAGTTTTAGTTAAAAGGCCCTACAAGAACAGACTGAAATCTAGAAGTGGCTTTTACATTGAACAAAAATCAATGTTTTAAATAGACGTTGACTTGGAGCCAGAGGGGGTGGTGTTCCTCCCAGTTTAATGTCAATAAACTAATTATAGTTGAAGTTTAGAGATTCCTGGCTACTGGCAGGCAAGCCTATCCATGTGCCAAGAAGGGTTTACTTCTAAGGACAGGATCCGGAAGCATCTGATGCTGTAGACTCCCTATGTGGAGCATTCACATTATGGCTGGCATGGGAAGTATCACCAGAACTGACCCACAGATTTACTCATGAAAGCATTTAGGATCTAGACTAGGGAAAAGTATTCAATGTGTTCAGTGTGTATGTGCCACAAAGAAAAGCCACACGGTGGGACTTCGGAGACCCCTAATTCTGATCCTGTGTGAACCAGGCAGTGTAATGCTTTGCTTTAGACCTACTGGCCATCTTGGGGAACCTTAGATAGGTGCTATTTATTTATTGGCAAGTTCATGAAGAAGTAACCATTGGCTCATTACCTGTACTTGATCACTTTGATTTATGGGTATTTTAGAATATGAAAGGCCAGTCATCCACTAATGTCATCCATACCATCTCAGTAACAGGTCGTTCAAGTTAAGCATTTAAAGTCTAATGAGATCTATTTGGGAGATGTGAGAGAAGCCATGTTATTGTAGTCAAGGGCTCTTAAAGAGGTAGAGAAGTATATGCCCTTGAGATGTGTCTTGAGAGGGGCTGGCCTGGTATGAAATGTCATCTGATTTTAAAGGAGACTAATGAATGTGAACCTCTTTCAAGTATGTATGTTAGGCCTCAGTTTTACCCCATACAGGATGTTGTACCAACTCTTCCCCTCTAACTAAACGGTTCTCATCCACTCCACAAAGGCAGGTGAGCTTCCTGGGAAGTCCAACACAATTTGTTTCCTTCTCCAGACTGCTCTCAGATTTTTATTTAATTATTATTTACCAGAAATGGAAGGGACTGGCTCTTCCAGAGAAGCTGGGTTCAGTTCCCAACACCCACATCACTACAAACAACTGTCTGGCCTCCATGTGTAATACAAGCACACTGTGCACAGATGGACACACAAGCAAAATACAAAAAATCCCATCAGGTTTTTATTGTCCACTTAGTTTGAAGTCTCTGATGAACCTAGGCAGTCTACAAAGACTGGAAAATCCTTTATCATCTAATTTAAGCAGTTTCTCAGATACAATCTTACCAGTGTCCTCCCCTCAGATAGCATCTCATGGTATAACCCAGGCCAGAATCATTTTGTCTTCTACCACCCAGCTGTGGGGATACAGGCATGTGTGATACCATGCTCAGTTATCTATGAGCTTTTAGCTGGTACCTGATACATAGAACTCTTACTTTTGTTTTTTTTGAACAGGGTGACCTGTAACCCTGGCATTCTCTACAAATAGCAAACTGGCATCAAACTCAGATCCACCTACCTTTGCCTCACAACCATCTATGAGGACATCTGGTACCCTCTTCTGTACACACTATACATAATAAATAAATTTAAAAAAGGGGGGGGTGTCTTCCTGCTCCTGCAGAAGTGGCTGGAATTACAGGTGCTTGCTTCCACGCTCACCTATTACCCCCTCCATTCTAATACCCACAGTGCTCTTTGATGCACTAACTCATAGGCAGGATAGGTTGTGCACTTGTAAAAAAAAAAAAGTGAAATGCAGACTAAGGTGGCAGCTGTAAAGTTGTGTGGATCAAGTTCTATCTGATACCTAGTCCCTCACCCCTAACACTAGTGAGTACACATGGAAGCCAGTTTGACTTCTAGGCTGGTCATCTCTCTCCACCACTCTAGCAAACCATCTTACACTTATCATGGCTAATTTCAAAAAAGGTTATTAACTTCACTCTATTTAGTTTCCTAGTTCTAAAGTTTTGGTGTTACTGTCTCAGATCTAGCAGTAAAGCAAGAAGAGTCCAAAATTTTCAACGGGTTCCAGGATGATGAGGATTACACAAGGTGACTTGTTAGCAGGGATTTTCCCAAGTATTATCTACTTCTAATCCATAGCAAAGGGAAGCCTAAGCCTGACTACTAGGAAACAGCAGCCTACAAGTTTCAGTTAGC
This sequence comes from Sigmodon hispidus, assembly GCA_004025045.1. NCBI lineage: Eukaryota > Metazoa > Chordata > Mammalia > Rodentia > Cricetidae > Sigmodon > Sigmodon hispidus. The sequence continues at coordinate 127,375 of PVIH01005077.1, forward strand.
TATACACCAAGCTGGTCCACAAAGCTCCACCACTATTCCTCAAAGAGAAATACAAAATTTGTTTTCCAAGACAGGATTTCTCTGTAGCTTTGGAGCCTGTCCTGGAACTCCCTCCATAGACCAAGCTGGCCTCAAACTCAGAGATTCTTCTGTCTCTGCCTCCTGAGTGCTGAGATGAAAGGAGTACACCACCACACTCAGCCCTGGAAAGTAATTTCAAAAACTGAGTTCAAGGGCTAGGTATACCACAAATGCCTACATAGCATGAGACTCTGGGTCCAATCCCCAGAAATAAAAATTGGAGAGAAAAAAAGAGAACCCTCAAATATGGCTTTAAAGCCTCCCATTATTCCAAATCCTTACTTACTTACACTTTCCCCTAAGAAAAGATGTCATTTTTCTACCTAATGCTGGAAGGCCAATTAACTGCAGGGTCAAAGACAGCAGTACTTTAGATAAGCTCTCCTAAATGGAGAAGACATTCTTACTTTTCAAACATTAATTTATTCTTCCATGTGTGCATATGCATGCCCAAGGAGGTAGGCCCCTAGAGTAGTTTTGAGTAGTTGTCTACCAAGTTCTGGAGACCAAACCCCAATCTTCTGAAAATACAGCAAGACATTCTGAAGGGCTGAGCTGCCTTTCCATCCAACCTTGCACTATATTAACAGTCTTGTCTTGCTTTTTGTCGTTTTTCGATTTAAGGCACTGTGGATCAAACATAGACCCTTATCAATTCTAAACAAGCTTTCAATCAGTAAGATTCATTCTGAGACGAGGCATCATTGTTTGGTCCTGGCTGGTCAAATTCAGCCACCTGCCTCCATCTCCCAAGGGCTGGGATTAAAGGCATGCACATAAATACCTGGCTACTACCAAGCATACCCCTTTTTAACCTTTTAAATGCTGTTACATTCTATGTTTTGAGTCCCTCAATAAATAAGTTTAAGAAGCTGGACATGTACCCAAGTGGAAGACATTCTAGGATATACAAAACTCTGAGAGGGAAGGGAGAGATCCAGAGAACAAGCACGTATCAACTGTCAATGGAGCTCATTCCATATTCATATTTTTAAAATAAAAGGATAAACCTATAATACTAATTTTTTCAAAGTATGTTGCCTTGAAAAATCATTTCTCAAAATCAACATGATTTTGAATGTATAAGTGGTAGCAGAATGCTGACACAGTGGGTTACCTGGGAACTAGATAGAATTCCTGCTTTTACAATGCTCACTCATGTCATAGAAGCACAATTCTAACAGCAGCCAAGGTGCTCATCCAAACATGAGTAGCATTTCTAGTTTTCAAATGCCCACTTTACTCCACATGACACCTAACCAGATTATTAATCACATCTGAGGAAGAGATGACCCATGAGATGACCTGGGAAAATATAATCCAATTTTACACAGTACCAGGCACCACACAATGCAAGAATATGGGCATCACTACTACATTTTACATATAAACTTCAAAAAGTAGTAATTCCATCTATTCCTAAAATATGGGTATGCAACTGTTACAAAGCCATAGTAAATAGTTTTATAAAATGTAGTTTTATTTTATGTTACTCTGCTGTTACATAGGGCATAACATTTTCACAAGGCTTTTTTTGGGACTACAGTCAATGATTAGCAAACACGTAATATATGGGTCCAACTCTCTAAAGAACAATCACTGGACAAACTGGATACCCTCTCACATGTGCACAATTCTGCATGGAAAAGTACTAAAGTTTAGACTTGGACTTGTGTACTTAATACCCTTTCTAATGTATTAAGAAAGGACATGCATTTTAATTTGCCCAAAGCAATGCTTATATTCTGGCAGCAACATGCTACTTCTATTACAAGGTAAAGTGAATACCAGAGCTACAAAGGCAGAAGGTGTTAAGTGAATTTTTATTGGGAAGGAAGTTGTCAACTCAACAGCAGCAAATGAAGAATGCATAAAGGAAACTCCCTGTTGTCACAGACAGACTTAACCCCCAGAATATGTGACAAAGGAGACATTTCAATCTGTGACCCCCAAGACCGGATGCATTAAGAGCTTTTCCCATTCAATCTAACACTTCTGGATTCCTACTAAAAAGGAGTATGCAGTAAGAGCATGGAAAAGTCGCTTCTGAAAAGAAACCCCCAAAGAAGGGTCAGAGAGGGAATGTAGAAATCAGGAAGTTATTATTACAATTACTTTAAATTGTAATGCACTACATTTCCATATCTTCACAGTAATACAAAACACAGCCACTTGCAGAACTGGTTCAGATTACTTAAATATCAAATGCGCTGTCAGTCCTCTACACAAGTGTCTGGAAGTTACTCGTGTTTATATGAAATGAAGCTATTGATACTTTCCTACAGCAGTAACTGCACACCAGGAAGGCTGAGACAACACAAATCAAGGGATGGAGTTTT
>PVIH01005078.1:0-80166 GCA_004025045.1 Sigmodon hispidus
CTCTACCACTGAGCCACACCCCAGCCCCTCACTGGGGGATTCTAGGCAGGGGCTCTACCACTGAGCCACACCCCAGTCCCTCACTGGGGGATTCTAGGCAGGTGCTCTACCTCTCAGCAACACCGCCAGCCCAGCACTGGGAGACTCTAGGCAGTTGATCTACAGCTGAACTTTATCTCCAATTCTCTTTACTTTTTAAGACAAAGTCTCCATAAATTACCCCAACTGGTTTTGAACACGTTCGATAGCCCAGGTAGGTCTTGAATTTATGATCTGCTTGCCTCAGCCTCCCTCTCAGGTACCTGAGATTACAGACCTGCATCATTAAGCCCAGCTGGGGAAACTTAAAATCTGCTTTTGGACCGGCGAGGTGTTTCAGTGGGTAAATGGTCATCATTTCCTACACAGGCCAGATAACCTGAGCTCGGTCCCCAGAACCCACAGTGGAAAGAGAAAACCAATTCCTAATGGTTGTCCTCAGAACTTCACATGTATGCTGTGACACACACACCAACAACAATGAAAAACAATAAAGCTAATAAATAAAATTTGCTTTTTAGTTAAATATTCAAGTAATATCTTTGGACCAAATCTTAATCCCAGTGAAACAGCCAGCCTGTAGCATTGCCTCATATTTATTTATTCCACTGTATCCATTAAGCCCAGCTTCACCCCAGCCTGCTGTGGAAAATGAGTCAAAGGCTTTAGATTGGGGGATTGGGATATTATATCCCCTGCAGAGATGCACACGAAGAATTACAGACCCATTAGAAGTTCTGACTCTGGGGGTCCTTCCCCTTACAATGTAACCAGAAGCCTGCCACACACCAAACTCTGCAAGATAGCTGCGATCCTTCCTCATGTCAGTCAGAGGCACAGAGGCTACACAGGATGGTTTTGGCCAGAGTACCCAACTGAAAAAAATGTGGAGACAGGGCTGGAACCAACAGCCTAGGTGGAGGAGCCACTGGGCCACATCCTGGCCCATGCTCATTGCAGAGCAGATGTGGCCAGGGTACAGAGGAGGTGGACAGTGGTAGGCCTGGTTCTGTCCATATCCAACAAAGCTCCCTTGCATCCCACTACTCCAGGAGCTTAGATGAGGCACTTGGCCCGAGTTGACTAGTGGTCTGCAGCCCCACCCATCTGCATACACAGAAAGAATAAACTGGCAGAGCCCATGACCATTACAGGCATCTGTCGGCTTCCCCAGGGCCTCCAGAGCTGCCGGTTGGTAGCAAACACTGCTCTCCTCTAATAAAACAAATCATCTGAGGCTGTGGAAGCCACAAGAGGAAACAGCTGTGCACTGCTGGCTGTGAACACGTGTTTCAACGCCCGTCTCCGCTCGCCTGCTTCACTCCTGTGGAATTCTGGAAGCCTCGCCATTCTCTGAGTACTCTGGAGCACTCCGACATTATCACACATGCACACCATAAGTCAGTTCAACAGACTGTCACTGAGAATCCACTGTGTACAAGACACTGTCACCAATTCATAACCATCACATCCTCATGGTTATTCCACCAACACTTCCTGATAACCACTCATCACAGCTATCACCCCTCCCAACTACCACCTCTCCATAACTACCACCTCACAGCCATCCCAGGACAGCCATCCTCAAAATGACCACATCCTTAGATCCATCTCTTCCTCACAACCAACCCCCAGCCACCAACTCTCCCTTAGTGTCACCTCCCTATGGCTGTCATCTCCCCTGGATCATTGCCTTGTGGTTGCCAGCATCACCCCATTACCACTACCAACTCTCACTATGCCTCTATCCCTATCACACCTCCATCATGTTCAGGAACCTATTCCTATTATGGTAAGGTGTAGTGAAGTGTACAGGACAGCCCTGACATCAAACCACTTCCAGACTCCACCCATCAGTCTTCCCCTCTCCTGGATCCCATTGCCCATGGCCCAGCTGAAGGCTTGGTTCTCTTGGTGCTTGTATAACCTCAATGGAAGCCTGGCATGGCTGTAGGCTATAGAGAATGTACCATCATAAGACTTGTTATAGGTGGTACAGTCTGTACGACAAGCATTTCTGTCAGTCCTGGGAAGCGGTTGTGCATGAGAGTCTAGAGCAGCTAACCATACAAGTCAGCTCTCTGCAGCACCCTGTGGAATGATAGACTGAGGAATAGATGGACATTGAGGAAGTCGGATCATTTCACTACAGCTCAGCTGGAGGCTTCTACTGTGATAAAAGAAGCTAAAGGCAGAGACAGGGTCAGATAGGCTACTGGAGGCACACTAGTGTGCCCCAAGGATCTGCCACAAATTGCCACTTCTCTCTGTGACACTTTGCATGCTCTCTGGCTAGTATTCCTGTGGCAGCTGTGTCTGAAAACAGAGACCATCATCCTGGGACTCAGTAGTCACAAAGGACTCTAAGGTTGCCGGTCTAATATGACAGCCACCAGCCATATGTGGGCACCCAAATTGGCATTATATGAAACAGTGTACCAGCTGCATCTCATGTGCTCAGTAGACGTGATAGCCAGCGGTGACCACACTAGGCATTGCAGTTAAAGAACACACCTCAAAAGGTTCCATCAGCAGGCACTGGTTCAAAGGCAGGAGCCCTGCCAGGCTGTTACCTGCAGAGTTCAGAGCTACAAGGTACCACAACACAGTACCGCAGAGGTTCAAGACTGAGCTGTTGGCTGGAGTGCCTGAGCATCCAAGGGAATCTGCTCTGGGTATCATTCCAGCTACAGGAAGTGATCCTGGGCTTGTGCATACATCACTCCATCTATGGTCATTTGTGTTTTTACACACACACACACACACACACACACACACACACACACACACACGCGTGCGTGCGTGTGCATGTGCGTGTGCGTGTGCGTGTGCGTGCGTGTGTGTGTGTGTGTGTGTGTGTGTGTGTGTGTGCATATGTGTCTATGACTGTGTCTCTTGCCTCTTGCTAGGGCAGCACTCACTCCAAGATGAACTTACTGTAAACTCGATGCACCTAATTTCATCTGCAAAGACCGTGTTTTCAGCCTTCCTAATGCTGTGACCATCGAATACAGTCCCTCATGTTGTGGTGACCCCCAGCCATAAAATTACTTTGTTGTTACTTCATAATTATAATTTATCTACTGTGATAAATCATAATGTAAACATCTGATTTGCAGGATATCTAACATGCGACCCCTGTGAAAGAATCTTTTAACCCCCAAGGGATTGCAACCACCACAGGTTGAGAACCACTGCTTTTGAGGGTGCTACTCCATAGCACACCCCTTCCTACAGCTCCTTCCTGTCCTTTATGGATATCTGAGCCAGCTGACTATCTCCAGACCGTGAGTTCCCAGGATAAACATAGACCTTGATTGCCAGTGGCCACCCACTAAGGTCTGGTCATGATGCACACTCCAGCATCCTTGATAGTAGATGGAGAGAGGATGGGTTGGTGGACTGGTAGGTGAATAGATGGGTAAAGGGTATCTGGGTAGGTAGATACATGAACTGATAAGTCAACACAGGGAGCAGGTATGGTGGCTCTAGATTCCAGATCTCTAAGGAGCCTCAGCTATGAGCTTCAGAGTCTAGGACAAAGACATAGAAGCAACCTGGTAACAGCATGGCCACACATCTGAGACCCCATTCCATTGACCCACAGGGCAGGCTTACCTGTCTACATTCCTTCAGCTTTCCAGATGACCCAGGTAGGGCTAGGTAAGTTGGTGAACAGAGGTATGGAGGGATCTCCTGGGTCTCCAAAGTATCCTAGGATAAGGACAGTATCAGAGAAGCCCTGGGTATCCCTTGTGACAGGACCAAGGCTGTAGGGCTACTGAGCTGAACATCCCCAGGAACACCACTGTGGAGGGCAGAAAAGCTTAACAAGGATCCCCCTCCTACCCCCTTCCCAGGGTCCCTTGGGAGCTACATGGAGGCAGGCTCTTTGAAGGCCCATAGACTGACACTAACGCCCGAGAAGCTTCCAGAAGGCAGTCAGCCTGGAACAGCAGTTGAAACTTCCTCGCATGGCCTTTTCCATAGCCCCCTCTTGGAAAGAAGGGAAGGCCAGAGGGCTGGCAGTTCCCTGGGGGCTCCTGAGCAGGCTGGAGGTTCTGGGGAGCATGAAGAACATCTTACAAATTAAGACAGTGGCTAAAATGAGAGAAAATGCCAGAAATAGCTCTGCTGACTCAGACCCCTCTCAGAGTTCTGTGGGAAAGCAACATGGGCCAGAGGGCTGACACCCCCAACCCCCCCTACACAGTTCCCCACCCCACCCCTCCCCACCCACCAGATTTCACACTAACTCTGGCACAGCTTAAGGAAGAAGTAGGAGGGAGTTGGGAGGACACTTTAGGTTGTAAGTGTAGAAGCACCAACCAGGGACAGATTTAAACTGAGCCATGGATCGCATCATGTGACAGGGGACTTGGGATTCTCTCCTCTGCTGTCCTCACTTGGCTTCAGACATCAGCCTTGAGCCCTCACGGTTGCAAAATGATAGCCAGAGTTCCAGGTATCACATTCTCATCCACAAACCTCAAAAGGGCCCCATGCTCCTTTGTAAGATCCGGGGAAGATGTTTCCAGAACCCTCAGCAGTCTCCTCTCTAGTTCTGTTGGTGGATGGAATTGTTTCGTGATTCTCCAAGCTACCTGAAGAAGTGTTTACTCTTGGGTGTAATTACTGGGTAGAGGCTGCCTGATCCATATTCCTGGGCTCCAGAGGAGCTGGATGGGCAGAGAAGCCTAGCTGTGGTGTGGAAGCTAGGCCTGCAGGTCTACCAGGACACTTTAGCTAGCAAGGCTACCCAGAGGAAAGCCAGGCCTCACTCAGGTGGTGTGGCAACATCTCGTAGCTCAAGAACAGGATGGAGGGAGTGACACCTCCCTACAGTTGGATGGTGACATCACCCTGAAGAGACATCCAGACAGGTTGTCACTATGTCTGTCCACCATGAATCTTCTCACAGCTGACTGGGGATGGGTCAGCAGGCCCAGAGGAAGGCATTGAACTTAAGCATCCAGGAGGCCTGAACAAGAGAGTACCAGAGGAGATGTCTCCATGCAGGAGTTTTTAGGTGGAAGGATGCTGGGAAGTGTATTTCCTTCAAGTCACCTTGTATAAAGCGATGCCAAGGCAGGGAAGTGTTTTGTTTTGTTTTGTTTTGTTTTGTTTTTCTATGTCTTGTCTTTTTAGACAAGGTCTCGCATAACCCAGACTGACCTCTAACTCACTATGTAGCTGAGGATAGCCCTGCTTCACCTACCAAGTGCAAGTGCAAGAATGACACGCCCAGCTTGAGCTCTGTACTTTTTTGAGGACCTCTGCTTCTTATTCTTTCACACCACTGAGAGCCCATTTCCACTCTGTAGATGATGCTGACCAGATCATTTCTGAAAGCAGCTAAACTGGATAAGGAATGCTGGTGGACCACCTCCACAACGCTTGGCTACAATATAGAAGAACCGTTCTTTTTACTTTGGTTGATTTATTATTTATTCATTTTTTAAGACAGGTTCTCATGTATCTCAGGCTGGTCTCAGAGACTGAGGCCAGTTTCACCACATAGCCAATAACAGCCTTGCACTTCTGATAATTCTACTTCTATCTCCCAAGTGCTGGGATTGCGTGTATGTATCACCACACCCAGCTAAATGTGAAATTTTCTTTTCCGGGTGAGGGAGCATGTGTATATCAATAAGGAAGCCAAAAGAAGGTGCTGGGTACCCTGTTACATTACTCTCCACTTCATTCCCTTGAGTTCTACCAAACAGAAGGACAGAGGGCCAAACCTGAACTTAGGCTAGCAGCCAGCAAACCCCAGGAATCATCCTGTCTCTGTCCTGTACATCACTTGAGTCATGATGACTGTATGACTGCACCTGAACTTTCCAGTGGATACTGGGATTTGAACTCAAGTCTTCGTGCTTTCATAGCAAGCTCTCTTATCCACTAAGACATTCCTTCAGCTACTAAAACAACACTGATCATAGAGCATGAGATCCAGATCCCAAAATGCTATGATTTCCTTTTAGGGACAATTCCAGGGTTCGCAGTGGGAGCAGGGTAGAGGTCTACAAAGCAGCAGTGGAATGGACTGTGGCTCTCCATTCTATGCTCTCCACCTAAGGTAAGACGAGCACTCTCCTTCCCTTCACCCCTCTACTAATGAGCCATGTAACTGTTTCTTGAAAACAAGAATTACATTCTTTGTCACCCATGAAATGGACTCTCGTCCAACCTCAATCCCAGGTTCTGTTTGTAAGAAAAATAAGGTGAGCTGAATAGGTGAGATGCTTCAGCAGGTAAAGTGCCTGATGCAAAAGCCCACAGCCCTAAATTCCATTCCCAGAACCTGCACGGTGAAAGGAGAAACTAGACCCCCCCCCCAGGTTGTCCTCTGACCTCTCCATGTGTGCCAAGGCACACTCACAACATAACCCCAGATGATCAGCTGAGCCACTTATTAAAAGAGTTAATAAGTTACTAATGATTGAACCCCAAATCTCAGAGAGAAGTTTCATTCTCACACCGAGAAAGAAGTGGGAAAGACAGCTATGGCAGGGCTTTCCTGGAATCTCAGCACTAGCGAGACAGAAACAGGAAGATTGCAAGTTCAAAGTTAGCTTGGGCAATAGAGTGAATTGAACTCCAGCCTGGGTAATTCGGTGTGATCTTCACACTTTAAAAAAAAAGCAAAAGTAAACTAAAAGAAATGTAGGGAACTCACATATTGGACACAGGTGCCCTCCTGCATCTAAGATTGAAGAAAACATTCTGGAATGTTCTTGGAGATTTGACCATGCACTCCCCACTCCACTTCATATTTGTGTTTTGGATTATGCTCATCAAAAATTTACGTCCCACCTTGTTAGAGATGAAGATCATTTTAAAGACTCTAGAGGCCATTAAGGGTATGTCCAAGAAGAATGGAGCACAGGACAGTCACAGACCAAGGAAAGAGATGTAAATGGTCAGGAGACAAAAGATGAGTGAATGGCTGCTCTGCAGCCCAAGGACCCTGTCCTGTCCACGCTGTGGACCTCAGATGCTATAGATGTTATGGAAGGCTGCACTGACTGGTTTTGTTATTGTTTGCTTATTTACAACTGACCTGAGATCCTCGGCAGCAACACCCCAGAAGACAGATAATTTCATCTTCTTCCACCTCCTCACCTCAGTCCAGCAGAGGCCTCGAACCCTCAGGACACCAGCAATGGAGTCCCTGGTGTATGGGAGGTCATCTATTAGCCATAGACTGGGAGTTCAGGACTAGGGATCCTAGTGCTCAGAAGGTAAGAAGCATCTCCAGGGTTCTTCAAAATAAGAGCAGCAAGTCACCATAGGCCTGAAAAAAATCAAGGCCTAGAGATGCTATCTCCCTAGAGCCTGGTTCTTCTAGTCCCGCAGAGAGACTCAGAGCCCTACCATCTTCTTTTTTAGCCTACTGTTCTCTGTGGGGCACACACACACACACACACACACAAGTATGTGACACTCCTCCACAACTACTGTCAGATTACAGGTCATAAGGTCATCAATTGACTCATCCACTGGCAAGACCAGAGTGATGGGCAGCTAAGAGACCTGGTTGGAGAAAGATGGATAATGGTCAGAGTCATCAAGAGTATGCTTTCGAAGGCTCTATATGGTCTCTAGATCCTTCTGTTGTGTCTTTGCTGCCTGGTCACTAAGGAGATGAGCAACTTGTCTCCATGGTGCCCCACATCAGGGCATCTAAGATGACAAAGTGTTCACGGAATTGCACAGCTGCATGACTAACATGTTTGTCCTCCCTAAAACACAAAACGAATCCAGCTTTTTCTCCTGACCCCAAAACATCTAAGGAATAGAAGGAGAAAAGAGATGAAATATTCATAGCTTCGGAGTCTATTCTCCCAAATGTGTGCAAATATAAATCAGATTTTTCTGAAATGCATCTGTATTGCCTGAGGGCCATAAGACCTGGGACGAAGGTTGTGTGGGCACACATCACAGGCCCCCTTGAGGCCACACAGCCACACAGACTGACCTGGACACAAATGCTGGAGGCTGCTGAGTCCAGAAGAGAATGAGGTCTGCACCCCTTAGGTCCCCAGGGCCAAGCACATGTGAACAGCATAGTGGTCTTTCATGTAAAATGACTGACAGACAAGGGCTCAGCATCAAGTCTGGAGATAAGAATGAGAAGGGTCTAATAAGGAGCCGGGGATATAGGTAAGTGGGACAGAGAGGTTACCTACCCAGAAGGATACCTAGAGAGAAGCCCCATGTTTTTTCTCCAGAACCACATAAACCAAGTCTGGTGATTCTGTAATCCTAGTACTGAGGAGGCTGAGGCAGTGACATCATTAGTCCAATGACAGTGAATCTGGGGTCAACCTGAGCAATATGTAATCCTGTCCCCCCCAAAAAAAGTTGTGGGGAAGAAGAGGAAGGTTCTGATGGCTTTCTTTCCATTCACTGGCTCCAGTAAATCACACTAGAAGTAGAGGTCTCTGCTAGTGACACCAACATTGCTATTAGTGGAAGAATGGGGCTCTCTGAGTGCTTTTATATGGAAGGACTTGGTGGTGTTAGTATCATTTGCTTTAGCCATTCTAGAGGCTATGGCCTGGTCATGCATCATGGTTGCTTATGGCTAATATATAGAATGTCCCCCATGGGTTCATATATTGAGAGATTAACCCTAGCTGCTGCTGGTGCTATAAAGAGGTGATTGGATCACAAGAGCATTGGCTTCCTCAGTGAAATCATCCATTCATGATTCTAGAGCTAAACTGGCTATTAGGAGGCTAGTCTGTATATCATAAGAGTATTATCCCTTAAAGATATATGGGGTTGATGAGATGGCTCAGTTACTGCCTTTGTTGTCCTATATGTAAGGGGTACTCATGCACAACATCTCTCCCACAATGGGGCTGTGAGAATTCAGAGAACATCACACAGCAGATGATCCCAAAAAAAGACAAGTTGTTAAAGCCTTTTGCCTTCGCCTGTACTAAAGTGATATGTTAAGCACCCGTTTCTCCCTTAGTGGTTAATATCAAGAAAGCAGGGATTCTATAATACCCAGCATAGTGAGCGACCACTGGACAATGTTTAAAAACTTATGGTAGGTGGATGAATGAATAAGTACATAGGTGGGTTAGTAGATGGATGATGGCTGGGTAGGTGGATTGGAAGGAAAGGTATATGAATAAATGGTGGATGGATGGATGGATGGATGGACGGACAGATAGATGGATGAGTGGGTGAGAAAGGAGAATAGGTGAGGGTCAAGGGCCTAGAGGCATCCCTCCACTCTGATGCCCAACTGAGATGTGACACCCTTCCCAGCCTAGCAATAGGAGAGAAGTCTCTGGGCTAAAGCTAAACAGACTTCCCCCTCCATATGCTGTTGGGAGCAGTTCAATAAAGTTTACTGCCTGGGCTTCCCAAGGGATGTTAAGAGAGAGCATGCTCTCTTCCATGCCTCACGCCCATTTCTCAGGCAAGGAAAGCAAGCTCTGATATGACTTTGGCGGAGAGGAGGGAGAAGCTGTATGCAGAGGCTGGTGCTCTGCCTGGGCCTATGGGTGCTCCTGGGAAGGGGTCTCTGCAGCAGCTATGCCAATCAGGACGAAGAGCTAAATGCTTTGGCATTTTCCTATGTCCTCGCCCCTCATGTTCCAGGCCCCCTCCCATACTGCAGAGAGAGGCAGAATTTGCTCTCAGCTGTTGGGGGGGGGGGTATTCTGATTGTCTTCCCTGCTCGGGAAGTTATGATCTGAGGCTGCAGCTTCCTAAGGTGTTGCCATGGAGACGGATTTTCTGTCATAAATAAAAGTGTTCTGGGGTCAGGAGCTCTCAAGCATAACTAGGCCAGATTTTGAGGGGGAAATGCCAGAATTCCAAGGCACACCAGAGGATGAGCCACAGACTCTTCCCTGAGGGTGTCCTTCAGGCTGTTGTACAAGTAGCACAGAAAAGTCCCTCTCCACTTCCAAGGGGCCTGCCCTGATCCTTCCCCTCCTCCACCTAAATCTAGGTTAGGCTGTCAGGTGAGATCTGAGGGGCCCCCAAAAAAGGGTTAGCTCCTAGGGGGCCGGCCTTCTGCCCTCTGGAATCCCCTGTGGTTGTGCTGTGTGTTTTCAGACAAGTCCCTGCCCGTCTCTGGCCCTGGACCCTGTCTGGACAGGAGCTCTCCCTGAAGGATTCTTGATACATTCCTCTGGCACCTCTCCAGCAGCAAAGATAACTCCGGAATGAGCTTGGAGCAGGGCAAGGGACCCTTCAACTGGCATGCTGGTTACTTCTGAGGCCTGACATCCCCCATCCCCGTTCCAACCCAACCTCTACCAGACATTTCCCACCAGCTCATGGAAGTTGGCTTTAGGGATTTCCTTCTGTTTGGGGGTCACCGCCAGTGTTTAAAAAGGTGGGAGGGGGGCTACATCCTGGGAGGAAGATATGCAAGTCTGAGGGGCCCCTGGAAGCCACCCAGGCTGCTGTGGGGTGGTTAGCAGCCCAGGGCTGTTTGCCAACCTCCCTGCCCCCAACCTCCCACCCCCACCCCGTATTAGGTAAACAGACTCCTCACTAGCTACAGGCAGGGCTCAGTGCCATCCCTTCACAAAGAGGCCCTGGGGTCCTGAGCAGCTGCCAGGTACCCCCATTTCCCTAAGTGGCTCCAAGTCTCCCCCCCCCTTTTTTTTTTAACTCCAAAACAATGGATGTGGGAATCAGGAAGAATAAGAAAGGGAGCTGATGAAGCTTGGAGCCCAGGGTAGGGGTCCCTTGGAAATATGGACCCATTAAGATCTTAGTCTGTTTACTCCTTCTGCACCCTCCTCCACCCAGGAGGTTCCCAAAGGTGTGAAATGGGATCCTTTAACCTTTAAAGAGGACCACACAGGCCTGTTTGCCCCAGGACCTTGGGAGAGCCAAGGTCCTTGCCAAGAGTCCCAGCCACCTATTAGTGTGACACTGTGTGCCTGTATGTGTGTTAATGGATGTGCCCTAGTATGCAGGTGTATGCTCATGTATGTGTGCATGTGGGTGTCAGTGTTTGACATCAGAAATTTTCCTCTGTCATTCACCACCTTAATATTTTGGAGGAAGTATCTCTCACTTAACCCGGAGCCATCAATTTGGCTAGGTTGGCTGCCAGCCAGACCCCTGAGAGCTTCCTGTCTACATCTCCCGGTTCTGGGATTGCAGGTGCATGCCCCTATACCTGGCTTTATATGTAGGTGTTAGGGATCCAAACTCGGGTCTTAATGCAGCAAACACTTCACTCACTAACTGAGCCATTTCCTCGGTCCCCACTGGCACTTCACTAATCAAATTCCTTGGTAAGGAGATCCATTCCCTCCACACTCCCCCAAGGCTGAGCACACAACATGGCCATGGAAGAAGTCAAGGACTGTTCTCAATCTATGGGACTAAGATGGCAGGCTCAGGCATGCCAGAACTCACAATGCCACAATAAAAAGGGACTGAGGCCATGTACACAGTCCAACCAGCCTGGGATGTTACCATGCAGGGAATGGCAGAGATCTTAGCCCAGGGACCTGGCTTTGAGGAATATTTAAAAACCTAGAAGGTTCTTTCTCATGAGTTCAGATAAAGTGTAGATGCACAAAGATATGTCCAGGGCAGTCAATTGCAGGACAACAGGATATAGGATCACAAGTAGGCATCTGCCAGGACTTTTGAGATTCCTAGTGAGGTATGTAACAGAAGCATTTTTCTGTGTTCATGTTTGTGTGTCCATCTGTCCATGTGTCCCTGTGTGTGTGTGTATCTGTATGCTCCAGTAGAACCTCAACAAAAGGATACACGTTTTCTCAAGAGCTCATGAAATTTTTCTCCATCATGGGCAATATACTGGGCCATAAAACAAGTACCAATATGTTTAAAAGAATCAAACTCATGCACTTAGGTTCTTCAGTCATATTTGAGTAGCATTAGAAATCACTAATATATGGTAGATGGTGAGTGAGGGCATGGATAAGTATAAATGAGTGGTCAGTAGATGGATGGTAAAGTGGAGGTGCAGGTGAGTTCAGAATAAAACTGAAACTAAATTGATTAACTCATCAGCATCATATTTCTAGCATGAGAATAGAGGACATATTGAAGACCAACACTTATAAATGTATAAATTTACTTTCTGTATTGTGGCCTTTTTACTGATACCTTGTACTGTTATTAGTTACAGCACTATTTTTGACAATATTCTATTGTTCAGAGATAATCGTCTAATTTTGACATGTTTCAGCCAATAAGGAAGTAACATTAGCTATATGCTGTCATATTGTTGAGAAAACAGAAAGTCAAAGGTTAGTTTTGTACCATAATTCAAAAATAACATTGTGATTAAACTTATATTTTTCTCATCTCTCTAATGCAGAGTTTTTAATCCATGATATTGTTGAAAGAAAAAATTATTTTCTATTTAGAAAGACCACTAGTGCCTGTCAATCTATTCTTACTATAGAGATACATTTCACTTTTAATCTAAAGAATCGGTGGTAAATGATTCTAATGAGGCAAAAAATATGAATCAAAGAATAAGGTACACCACATCAAAAGAATGCTATTGTGTAGAGTCTTGAAGCAATGTTTTCATTCTCTAGTGTTTCACTGGAGAGATCTGTGTCACCATAGAAAGAATTTGGGTTCCTTCTGTTCTTATGGACTTCATCTTCTATGTTTGTACTTTAATTTGTTGACTAGACATTAATCTATGTGTTTGGTATTTCTCTATAGTTTTTAGGATCACTGTGTGGAGGTTGATGTCTGTGATCTTTGGAATAAAATGTCTTTTGCTGATGGTTACCTTGGGAGTTTTGATAAAAGACTGTAAGTGTTTAGACATATCTATAGAAAAAAATCCAGCATTGTGATGAACTAATTTAATAATTAATATTTAGTTTTTTCTAATATATGATATTTTATTTCATAAATACATGTCAAACTTAGCAAATCTGTATTTATGCCTTATAGCATTTACTACAGGGAGTATTCAACCAACACCTTCTCCAACTTCCACCACAAAATTCCAGAAAGGTATGTTCCATTTTTCTTTTTACGAACTTTATGATTGAGAGAGGATAAGACAGAGTGGTTCATTTTCATGTACAGTAGCAGCAGCATGGTTGCAATCAGTAAAATGGTTTCATCATATTGTGCTGTAGTATACGAAAAATAAAAATAAAGCTGAATTGTGTGCTTTGGTCTTCTTTAGAAGTCCTTTAAGTAAACACTGCATAGAGAAAATGTTTGTTTGGTGGGTAGAGGAATGCATTAATTGGATGACTAGGTGGGTAAATAAATGGATAGGTATGTGGTAGTAGGTAAGTGAAGTGATGGATAGGTGGATGAGTGCATCGTTAGATAGGTGAGTGGTAGATGAATAGTTAGTGGATTGATAAAAGGATGGTTGGACAAATTATGAACAGATGAGAAGATGGGTGGTAGACAGATGGATAGGGGAGTAGATGGATACCAGGGTAGATAGTGGGTGAGTGAATAGATTTATGGATAAGTGATGGATGGTAGGTAGAGAAAATGCATAACAAGGTGGGTGTGTACATGGATGGATGGGTAGATGGGAGAAGGGTTAAGTAGATGGATAGATAGATGCTGGGTGAGTAGATGGATGGGTGGGTGGATTGATAGATGGATATGAAGAAGATGGTAGATGGATGGGTGGATGGTGGGTGGGTAGATGGTGAGTGAGTGGATTATTGAGAAGATGGTGGATGGTAGATGACCTTCTTGAGACTCAGCCACCATAAGCCTCAAGTCTTTGCAGAGTCTAGTACATGATTTCTCTATCCATTATCCCTAGGCATTCTGGGAAAGCACTTTTGTCTGAATGGTTCCTGCTACCAGTGGAAGGGGCAGTAGCCTCTGAACAGCCTCAGGACTGGGCTCTGAATGTCCAGAAGACCTGGAAGACAGCCAAGGCCCTGACTTAAACAAAAGGTAAAAATGACTCCGGAGTCATGTGGGCTTCACAATGTGTCTAAGAAATGGTCCTTCCTTCCCCAGATGGCCCTGCCCAAGATCAAATCCCAGCAAGTCTGCAGTGACTGCTTTCTCTGGAGAAAGGCCCAGGCCCTGGGGACCAAGCACGACTTCAAACCCCTGGCTGGATGTAGCCGGCTGTGTGTGGGCTGCTTGCCCATCTCCAGACATCCACAGTGTCAGGGGACCAGCAGGGCTAGGCTAAAACAATAAGCTTCAGAACTAGAGGCTACAGAGGAAACTTCAAACAGGACAGAGTGCCAGCTGACCGTTGCCAGCAGAAAGTTGTCGCAGCCCACTCCAAACTGGCACAGCACTAGGGGCTTGTAGGAACAGCAGAGTGACCGCCCTGCCTGGGATTGCCCCGAGGAGTTTGGAGTTAAGAGAAGAAATTTCTGTCTGTGCATTCCTTATACACCCTGAGTACAGGCCTCCCAGGCAGTGAGGCCCTAAGCACGGGGACTTGGAGCACCTGCCCCAGCTCAGGAGCCAGAAGGGGCACGGGGGACACTTCCTGTCACTCCAATAGAGGCAGGGGTCTTGAGCCACAAACACTGTGGAGACGGATGCCCGATGCGTGGCAGGGCAGTTCTCTGGTCAACCCTCTAAGGAACGTTGCAGGCTAAGGGCCAAATCACGAATACTCCACATTTTTGGCGACTCAAAGGCCTGGCTGGAAACAGTGGCTGTTTTATTCTGTAGAACTCTTATAATTTTCTCTGTCTGAGTGCCTGTGGGGAGAGGGTGGACTTAGGCAACTGGGGGGTGGGGGGCAGGTGGCAGGCTTCTTGCATACTATGGCCACCTCCCAGGCCAAGCTGGGCCTGGCTCTCAGCCAGGGCCAATCAGAATTATAAAGAATGCTAAAGGCCACGCCTAGGAATAAGAACCTGGCTCTGGGTACACTTGGCTCTTAGGGCCAGAATCTATTCAGCGATGCTGGGGGAATCCCAGCCCTTCCCCCTAAAAGCCCCATTGCTCACACACAACGAAGAGGCTGAGGACACCAAGGGATGCTGTGTGCAAAAACTTGCAGAACCCTCTATCTGAAGGCTGACTAGCCCAAGTCTGTTCTAGGGGAAATGTAGGGTGCGTGGGGGCTGAAACAAGGTCCTCTCCTCTCCTGCTTCCCTATGCTCCTTCATGGTGGGGACCCATCAACATGCCCAGCATCCTTTCTGGACCAAATCCTGCATGTTAACCACAGCAGATCATCCAACCCAGGTCACAGCATGGTCATCCAAGGGTTTCTCAAGGCCACAATGAAAAAGTGAAGGTGATGTCACCTAAGGTCACAGTGAGGTAGCCAGTATCAAACATCAGAACTGTCCAAGTTACAATGTCACAGTGCAGCCATCCAAAGTCACAACGTCACCAAAGGTCACAGTGAGGTTACTTAAGCTCACAACAGGGTGTCCTGAGGTCAAAAAGAGAGTTTATTCAAGGTGGGGTCACAGTGATATCCCCTGAGGTCACAGTAAGATAGCCCAGGGTTCCAAAGAGCTCTCTTGTCCAGTCCTCAACGGCAGACTGCTGATGTCGGAAGTAAGCCAGTTGCTCCCAAGTGCCTGCTTCAGATCTTGAAGTTGGAAGTGATTGGTTCCTGTCCCAGACCCTCAGACACTGGGGGAGGAGGCCTCCAGTCATTCCATGATGTGGATAGGCCTTGTAAAATTCCTGACTGGGATCAGGACCCTGTCTGCTTGGCCCATGTCACAAGCCATCCACTCCCATACCTACTTTCTCACTGACTCTACCCTGCCACAGAGAATCCACATGGTAGAGTTGAGGAGGGCTGAGGCAACATGGAACTGGAGAGGTTCCTGGTCAGGCTGTGCCAAGAACCATCAATGTCCTCAATGGGGTTGAGAGGGGTAGGAGCATGGGGGTATGTGGCCTGTAGAGACATGGCCGGTGAATCAGGCTGCTCTGTGAAGAGTGGACAGGTGGGCTAGAGTCCCCAAATAAGGGGCAGCCATGTTAGCAGTATGGTGTGAAGGTTTGTGCAGGGTCTAGCACAGTGTACAAATACTCAAGGAGATGTTAATCATCTGGATAGCTCCTGGGCCCCAGGGTACTTTCCCCACTCAGGCCAGCCACAGTCAGGCCATAGAGATACCACTGCATTTCCCCAGCTTCCTGTGTCTGTGGCCTCAAGCTGGATAAATTGGGGACACCACAAGGTTGATTCACCAAAACCTACATACCAAATAGTATAAAAGTACACCTTTTGCCATTGCGTGGACAGTTCTGAGACTCCTTAGAAGCTGACTCAGTTTTTCCAGGCTAACCCTCTTTCCCCTTGCTGGGATCCTCCCTCATTGAGAGCCACTTTACTTTGGAGGCTCCCTAGTCAATGTATGCCAGAAGCCCAGTAAGGAGCCTCCCATCTCTAAACAGGCACCCTTGTTATCCCCTTCCATGATCTTTTCCAGCCCCTTAGAGCAGTTATATACTACAGCTTGGATGTTCAGAGGGCCCTAGGATTCAGTAGGCAAGAAGCAGATATCAGCACTGGGAGCCATATGTCCAGCTGCCTCTGGACTAGCAGAAACCAGCCCTCCAGATAAATAGGCAGGATGTTGGGGCTTACAGGTGACCTACTTTCTCTTTTGCCTTTTCTAACAACTAATAAAGATTGAGGGAGCAGGCAGGCCCCAAGGTGTGCACCCCTATGGAGAGACATAGTCATTCCCATCTCCCCCAGAGGTTTACCATCCTTAGGTGTAACCCAGGTACAAAACATCATGGGTGTTCATGGAGGAAGGCATGAAAGCAGGTAGCCTAGAGTCAGGTGGGATAAAACTGTATAGGGATGTCCATTTGATTTAGAAGCACAGGGCTGTGGGGTACCAAGAGGCTAGAGGGAGGCTGGGGGTGGGGAATAGAGGGGCAGCCCCAGCCTAGGACAGATGTGGACACTATAGTAGCTTACTCTACCTGCTAGCATCCCTCCTATTTAACTCCCAGCATGCCTCCATATCCTCCAGATAGCTGCCCTGAACCCAGAGTGGACATGGTGCCAGGCACAGGAATCTGGATGAGTCCATGTAGGTCTTGAACAGTCAGGGGAGGAGGGTCTGATGGTAGGTGCAGCCATCACCTTTCAAGGAGTATGTCACAGGCGCATGAGGCCTTGGCAAGCATCCCGAAGCCACCATTTATGATTTCAGTGGTGGGGAAACAAGTCATAAACAGCGGAAGGATGCTCCTGGAGGACTTAGCACCTCATGCAACTGGGTCCCGTGGAGGATCCTTTCAGCCCTACTGTACATTGGTATTTCAAAAGACCACCTTATGCTCACTCCCAAGGATGCTGGCCTGCTGTTGGAAGATCCCTGACTGTGTCTTAGGTCACAGTCAGCTATGTATCCAGCAGGCACAAGAGGCTGGCCTCACCCACAAACTCCTGAAGCGTGTCTACATCCATCCCCATGCTACCTAGATTTTTATTGAAGAAGTCAACATTCTTTTAAAAGAATGAAACTATTTTAAGCTTCATTATTGGAGCCAAAAACAAAATATCACAACATGGCTGTTAGACATACTGCTTAGACGCTGAAACCTACCATGGAGACCCACTTTGTACAGCTCTCGAAGGTGGGGGAGGGGACATACCATGAAAGGGAAGAGTCTGGCTGCTTTATAATAGAGCATCCAGCACCACTCACTGCACCTGGGACTCCGCTTCTCAAAGCCCCTTAAGTATCATGGTGACCACCTTGCCTTGTGTTGGCTAGTTTTTGGCTAGAGTCTTTTTAGAAGGGGGAACCTTAATTTAGAAAATGACCCCCACCAGTTGGCCTGTGGTACATTATCTTGATTGATAACTTCTATGGGTAAGTCCATCCCATGGGGATGACATTATCTCTGGGGTCTATAAGCAGCATTCCTCCATGGCCTCTGCATCAGATCCTGCCCTGACTTTTCTGGATGATGGACTCCAACTGTAAATGGAAAGAAATCTTTTCCTCCCCAGGTCACTTTTTAGTCACACACAGTTGTCCTATCACAGGAATAGAAATCTAACGAGACATATCTGCAGCTGAGCCTGCATACAGCTAAATGTTGGCTGCAGCCCAGAGCCCCCAGGACTTGGGCATCATGCATCCAAAAGTGACCATGCTCAAATCCCACCCCCAGCATCCTGACCTGGCCTCACTGGATCCTGCAGACTGGTGTTTCAGGGAAATGGAAAAGCCATGCCACTGGCTAAGAGACACGGGGTTTCCTGGGTGAAGAAAGTAACCCTTGGTGTAACCCGAGAGCCACTCAGTTGTGAAGGAATACAGATAGCATCCCTAGATGACCACCACCCCTGACCCCATCCTGCGTTTTGTTGGCCTCCAGGCTGGATCTCAACACATGCTTCTTCTCTGGTATTTTAAACTGTGATCTCCTGGAAGCTGTGGTTCCTGGGAGGATTCAGCTATGAGTCTCTTTGGACCACGTAGCTTCAGTAAAGGGCCCTCATGATTCGGTCCAGCCAGAGTCACAATTTGACATGGGATGTCAGTTTCGCTTTCCTGGGGCCAGGAAGACAGAGGCTCTTGAGACGCTGGTCTCAACACAATCCTCTCTGCTGCCCCTAGAATTATGGCCCCCTGATATCCATACGGTACTGTCCTCGAGGGTTCAGGGTATGTTCAGGGAGTAATCTCATCCTTTTAAAACAGTGTCTCTCAGCCAGGGCCAAACTCCCAGCCAAATCGAAGATAAAGATAAGAGTGGCAGGATACTCTTGGAGCCCACACAAGGAGAGAGTACAGCCTAATGCCTGCGTGTAGCCCTTCAGTCTTGACTTTGGAACTGCTCTAGAGAACCCATGAAATGGTCCAGCTGCACCTGCTGCTGTAAAAGCTGGGTCTGGTCAGCTGAAGGCAGCTACTTATGTCAACACAGTCCTGCCCACCCAGGGACCAGGGGACCAGGGAAAAGAGGCCAAGATGAAGTACTCCAGCAAGGGGAGAATAGAGCTCACAAACCCAGCTTCAGAAACCTCTGGGCAATGTAGAGCCTCCAGGCAAATGTAGGAACCTGTCTCCAAGGAAGAGCTCTGTGTCAGGTGATGGGGACAGATGTGACATCACCCCCTCCAAAAAAAAAAAAAAAAGATACTGAAGATATCAGAGCCCATCTGGAGCATCAAATTCCTCCACAGCTCTGTCTTACAGATACACAGTAGGGGCAGAAAGAAACCACAAGACTCATAGGAAGAAACCTGAAGGTCATGACCCAAAGTTCAAGGCCATAATTTCATAGAAAAACTCAAGGTCACAGTAGAAATCATCAAGGCCACAACTCAAGAAGAAATATCAAAACCACACAGGACAGGAAGAAAGGTCACAGGAGGAAATGCCAAGGTCATGGGCCTCAGAAGGGATGTACAAGGTCAGAGAGATAGAAGAAACTTCAAGGCCACAAGAGGACATTTCAGCTTCTGAGAACCCTGAAGGTTGGGTATCAGCAATTAGACTCAAGGTCAAAAAGAATGCTCAAGGTCACAGGTTCATAGGAGAAACATTCAATGTCACAGAAAGAAATATCAAAGTCATGGGCACACAGGAAGAAATCCCAGAGTCACAACAAAAAGATCAAGGTTACAAGACAGACCACTCAAAGTCATAGTTCTGGAGAAACCCTCAAGGTCACAAGAGACCTCAAGGTCATGGAACCATTAAGGTTATTGGGAAAACATCAAGTTAACAGAGGACAGCTTAGTCAAGTCACTGGGTTTACAGGAAGAAAGCTAAGGTCACAAGAAGTCTCAAGGTCACAGGAAAAACCATAAAAATCAATTATGGATACAACTGGATACAGCAGGAAAACTGAAAACCAGAGACTGATACTCAGCCCCCTTACAGGGGGGTTGTGGGGAGCAGCAAGTCGATAGCAGAAAAACTCCAACAGGGCCAGCATGATGCAGCAGTCTGTAGAGCACCCAGTTAGGCCATTCACCTACCAAGCAGCTCGTGTGTGTGTGTGTGTGTGTGTGTGTGTGTGTGTGTGTGTGTGTGTGTGTGTGTGTGTGTGTGTGTGTGTGTGTGTGTAGATGGGAATCCAGGGCCATTGTCTATAGGATTGAATAGATCCCATGAAACAGGCCCACAGACCAGTTCTCAGGCTCTCAGCTCTCCCAGCCTGGGGAATTTCCCATGAGCACCAAGCTTCTGGCTCCCAGTTTAAGGGACATAATTCTGAACAGCCTGGAGTGCTAAGGGTCTAGCGTGTGGCACAACCCTCTAGCCTCTGAGCCACGATGTTCGCCTGGATAGTGTCCAACCAAAGCACAGTAAAGGTGAGGTGCTAAACTCCTTCTAGACATTTCTAATGAGTATTTGGGACAGGCCATAGGCAACAGGGACCTCTGATTGCCACTGAGTCACAAGGCCACAGGCTACAGACTACCCAGGTTGACCCATCCATTGACTGGTACTCACTTTTGGCTGACACTCACTGGCATCTGGCTCTGCAGAGGGTGTTATCCTTAAGCTTGGAGACAGGACAGTGTCCCTTGGTCTGTTCCCATTCCACTCAGGAGCCCAGGGCAGGAGATAGCCTGTCATTTCTCCAGCCCTGATTCTCTTATTCCCCAAGTTTTCACATCCCCAAATCAACCATGTGATAGGTCAGAGTTGGGGATGGAGCGATTCCAGAAAGCAACTAGAAAAACAGGACCACAGAATGCCTCTGATGTGCATGAAGTTTGTTGATTATTTTTTTTCTCCTTTTAGTTCAAAATAAAAAATATATATATAGCAGGCTCTCAGGTATATAAACTGATAATATTAAAAATACAAAGTTCACCTTTACAAAAACAAAACAAAACAAGGAAACCACGCACACACACAATTCTGTTTAACAGTGAAGCCCAACAGCTTACCCCAAAATAATCTCAGCCACATGGAAGGCGTTTAGCAGTGGGTGTGGCCACTCAGTTGGGGAATAGGGGGGCGTGACCCACAACTCAAATGACTCCCACATAGTCCTCCTCATGACTTAAACTACAAGTTAACGCTAAAGGGGCGGAGAAACAGGAAGGAAGCATCAGAAGAGGCTCATCAGAAACGATGTATAGGTAGGTATACCAGGTTTATTTTAATACACCTCATTAGTTTGGCTAGGAAAAAAATAACCGTCTCGCTGTCCCAACTTACAGCAGCCTCGTGCGTGTTATCGATGAAAATGCCATCCAAGATATTTTTTAAAAAAAAAAGAAGAAAAAGGGAAAAGCTAGGCAGAGAATAAAAAGAAAAAGCTTAATCACTTTATGGTGTAAAAAAAAAAAAGGAAAGAAAGAAAAAAAAAAAGAAAAGGAAAAAGAAATTCCACGTAAGGCCGTCTGGAAGGTCCTAGGCAGACTCAAGGGAGGTGGTTGGTGGCTTCCAGGCCCGTGGGCATCTCCCGGGTGTTGAGTTTCCTTCCCTAGTGGAACCAGTGGGCAGCATCCCAGGCAGGTTCCGGGCGTCCTTGGCGAAAAGCACCTGTGCCCACAGGCAGAATCCAGGGCAGTGGCCAACGTCGGCGGCGGCGGCGGCTACCACTCACGGGTCAGTTCTGCAGGACGGCCCTTCTGCCGCCCACTTCAGTCTTTTTATTCCTTGTGGTGGGTTTTTGTTGTTGTTGGGGTTTTTTTTTTTTATTTTTTAATTTTTTTAAATTTTTTTTTTTGTTTTTTTTTAAATTTTTTTTGTGGTTTTGTTTTCGCTCTCTGTGACAAGGAAGCTTTCTCACTGTCCCTCCGAGTGCTACAGTACTTGCTTTGATGTCACACTGAACAAACGGACACTGTCTCTTTGTCCTCGGACACAGTTTTTCACGGAGGAGAACAAAGACCGCACGCACATTGGCAATGAAGCACCATACATAGTATGTTCAGGAATGTCACACGCCACGTACATCCGTGTCCCGGGAGCAGCCGGCTCATCTCACCTCACATCTATCGGAAGAGAGAAAGAGTTGAGGCTACGACCATAAACAGAATACACCAGGGCCACTTGGCCTCACACAATTTATGTCTTAGGATATAAACTTGAGGTGTAATTTAAAAAAAGAAAAAAAAAATCAAATTTTCCACAGTTTGGAATTGGAACTAGGCTGGTTGCATTTCACAGAAGAACCCATGCTCCCATTGCACAGATGGAGAAACTGAGGCACAGAAAACTTCTTTCCTCTATCTTTCTCCCTGCCTAAGGCTTGTGCTCTCTGAAGGTTTGGCAGACACTTTGGGCCATGAAGCAACTGGGAAAATAGATGCCACCAACCACACTGTGTGTGGGTCTCATGACTAAGCAGATCTATGGGGTTTTTTAGGCAGAGGGCTGTTTTTTGGTGTTAGTGAACAAAGCTTTACCCCCCACCCATTTCCATAAGGAGCCAACAATGCTTCCACTCACAGCCTGGAGACAGGTTGCCAGCTGAACACAGGAACACCTGCCTCTCGCTTGGAGAGAGTCTGTCAGCAGCAGGCCCTTTAGAGTCACACGGAACAACCCCAAGGACCTGCTCGAGGAGACACATGCCCAAAGCAGGCATCCCCAGCTGCACTCCTATGGGAGCCAGGCCTCTCAGACACCCTATCTCTGAGGACTCTCTTGCCCAGAATAACTGTTTGTCTTGGATGCCCCTAAGTCCCATGTGCCAAGAAGAAGGGTTCAGCCAGACAGGCTCCAGACAAGCTGACACTCAGGACAGGCCTGGGAAATGACATGCCTCACCTACATTCCCTACACTTCCGGGGAAAAATAGCCGTCACAGGGTGGGTTTGGAACAAGCATTCCTGAGAGGCTCTACGGCCCTTATTTACCCAACCTGACTCTTCCACTTGGAATATAAGCGTGGTAGGAACCACCATGGGTCCTGAGTCATTTTAAAGACAGAATCCACAGTACCAAATAGAAAGGACCACTAGTGATACCTGTTCTGACTTCCCCTCCTCTTAGACAGATTGACATCTACCTCCTTCCCCATGCTGCTTACAAAAGTCACCTGCTCTGTCTGCTTAAAGCTCTTCAGATCCACACAGCCTCCATAAGCCTCACCTGTAGCCTGTAAAAGCTTCAGTCCCTCCATCTGTCAGTGCAGGGGGCAGCCTTTCACCAGGTAATTCCAGCAGAACCCACCAGAGCCCCCAACCCTTCCCGCCAAGGGGCACTTAGGTGTCTGATCAATGACCAAGAGAAGGACAAAGCTGTAGCTGCAAGGAGCCCCTGCCCAGTAGCCCCAGAAGCACACAGAGCCTTGAGCCAATCAGGGCCCACTGAAGCCGATTCACTGGTGTGATTGTGTCCCAGCCCTGCGAGGGAGTCCCCCAGCGCACCCGGCGGGCAGGGCCTACCTGGTTGGCCGCCTTAGGTGGGTTTTAACCTTTTTCTTTTCCGCTTTTTACCTGATTCCCTACGCCTTCCTGTCAAGGAAAGGGCAGGGAAGGTGAGTGGCTTTCCTGAGGGCCTGGGGTGGAAAGCCACAGCAATAAATACTAGAGGTGTTTATCTTTCAGAAAGAAAGACCGATCCACCCTGGTACATAGATACTTCCGGGTCTTTCTCTGTACTTGGACTGCATGACTGGGAATGTACAGGTTTGCTGGGCAGGATGAAGGTCAAGACCTGGGCAGCAGGGCACAGTCTGAATCCAGTGTCTACTGTCCCACCTGGATGTGGCAGCCTGCAGGCACAGCTTACCTGACTCTGAAAGCCAGTGTGGACAGCTGGGAAATCCTGGCCTGCTGCCTCACTCCCATCACTGAGCAATTGACTTGGCTATTACCCCACATCCCTCAGGACACACACACAGCAAATAAACAGTGCTGGCCACTCACCTGTCTCCTCCTCCCGATGATCTGGGTTCAGGTTGGAGGTCGCACATGCACACTCCAGGTGTTCCTCTAACCTCACCTGGACCTCTTTCAATTTTGGCTTCTTCCTGACATACTCCACTTTGGCCACCTGCCAAGGGAACAAAGTCAGTGTCAACATCATGTGCCCGAGGGGGACCTGCCTGGCTTATCCCAAACTGGGACTCAAAATTCCTAACCTCCTCCCCAAGGCATCGTCTTTTTAGTTCAGGCCTGTTTCCATTCTAAACAAACCCCAGTGATGTGATACCATCTCAGCACTCAGTTCAGAAGTTCAAGAACAGCCTGGGCCATACAGCAAGGGATGTGGCTCAGTTAGCAGAATGCATACCTAGCATCCACAAAGCCCTGAGGTCTAACCCCAGCATCATAGAAACTGAATAAACATGGTGGCACAAACCTATAATCCCAGGACTCAGGATGTGGGGAGAGAGGGTCAGGAACTTAAGGTCATCTTTGGCAACACAAGAGTGCTGAGGTCAGCTTGGACTCCTAAGTGCCCAAAGATCTGAACAGCACCAGCAAAGAAAAGGGTGAACTGGGTACAGGATGGTGGAGCACAGTACTACTCTGGTGTTTGTGTTATTAGTGAAGAATACAAAGCCTCATAGGGACAGCAGTGTGACTACAAAGCTGGCTCAGAGAGGGGCTCCACTCAGAGAGTAACTGTCCTCTCAACCCAGGGTCCTTGGAGACACCCCAACACGGTAGGTACCAAAAGTTCATACTGGACTCTAGCATCGCAGGCAAATCCTTCCATGGTCCTGGCCAGACCCTGACCACTCTGTCGTGAGTGCTATCAATCCCACACGCACACAGACACAGATCTGAGTGGTGTACACAGCTCCCAACACAGCAATGCAACTCCACACTCCCCCACCATGCTTATACAGCTGTTGCTTAGCCCCCCAATCCCATCAAGACCTGCACCAGAGGCAGCCTCGGGCCACAGATCTCTGCAGGGTCTAGGGTGGCTTCAAGGCCACCACCTCCCTCAGAGTCCAGACACCAGCACCATTTAGCCCTCCTGGCCAGCCAGCCAGGTGGCAGGATTGTCACCTCCATGGATAGAAAAGAAAACCCAGGCACAGCAAGCCCTCTCCTGAGGTGACCCGGAGAGCATGATTGGCAGCGTGTCCCAACCTTGGTGCCATCTGAGACATGTGCCACTCCCCCAGAACATCCCTAAGGGATCTCTACCTCCTCTCACTATACAATGGGGGAAACTGAGGCTAGAATAGTGCTGAACCCACCCTGGCTGGCCTACAGAACCTAGAAGTGGCAGCTTCTTGGGCATTCAATGGTAGGGACAATACCTGGCCCACCCAGTGACTGAGAGAGTTTGGGTGAGGGAACATTCTCCACTGCCTTTCTAAGGGTTTTGACACTCAGGAGCCAAGAGGACCCAAACAGAGGTCAATTCTGCATCTAGGTCAAGCAGTTGCTTCAAAGAATTGGGGACCAGACTCAGCCAGACTCTGCTATGGCTACCACCTTGGCTACATTAATGGTTAACGTGGGTGCAAAGGGTGCCAGGTGCCCGGCGGGCGTGTGAAGTAGTGTGGATGCCTCAGGTGTGAATACAGTCTGCCAAGTATGAGCTCAGCATGTAGGGCATAGGGCCAGGGGTTAGGGGTCAAGGGCCAGCCCAGGAGGTTTCACTACGTCAGGAGGTGGGAGCAACAGCCATTAGGAACAGTGAGGGAAGAGGCATCTGAGGTATAATCGAGTTATGCTGTCCAGATACCTACAATCATACTCGTGACGTGGGGACTGTGGTCACACCCACCCAGGTAGCTCTCAAGAGAAGAGTTAGGGTCACCTCTGCAGAGGCACCCAAAAATCAAGTGGGTATGGTGGGGCAGGCCTGGAATCCCAGCACTCAGTAGGCTAAGGCAGGAGGATTGCTTCAAGTTCAAGTTCAGCCTGAGCTACACATACTGAGTTTCAGGCCAGGCTGGCTATAGAGCAAGACATTATATTTTTTTTTTTTTAAAAAAAAAAGACACAACATTCACAACATTAAAGAATCATCTAGATATGGGACAGGGCTACTTATTACATAAGAGCCAATATTCATAAAAGGCTGCTTACTGAAATGCGCTCCCAAGCTCTGTTTAGGAAGTTAGCATGTTCCCAGAGGCCCTGCAACCACCCCATCCCGTCTCCCCTCACCCCCTAACTCCCAACTCGCCTCCATCCCTAAGCCCAAAATGGGGTCTCACACTCCACCCCAGGGAACAGAAGGGCAACCCCTCACCCCTCCCTCGAAGGGCCCTCGGGAAGGAAGGTCAGGGTGAAGGGAGTTCTCCCCAAAGAAAAACATTAGCCAGTCCCCAGAGAAGTTATAATGAACCCCCGCCACAGTCCCCAACCTCCAAAGATGCCCAAGGTCCTTGGTGATCCAGCAAACTTCAGGCTATCTGGCTACACCCAGGTCTGAGAGAGACCATGGCCACAGACACCAGCAGGTAGGTGCTCATACCCCCCCTCCCCCCAGCTCCTCACCCCTCTCCTGTTGTGGGGACCAGGTGGGCCTCATGGCTCTGAACCCTGGTGTCAAAAAGGCATGTGGCCTGGTCTCAGCTACAACCCTCCTCCAGTCTGACCTGGGCCTTAGTTTTTCCCCATGAGGCTGATACCAGCCAGACGCATATCCTGGCTGCAGGGCAGGTACAACCTTCCCCTCTGAGCCTAGAGGTCCCCTACATGAGGGGCTGCTGCAGCTAAGGAGACCCCTTTCTCCCAGACAGGCCCATGTTTACCAGACCAAAACAAACACTGGTTTATGGGAGCACCTGCCTCGGGAATGCAAGGATTCCAGTCACTCCGCCACCTCTGTCTGGCCAGGAAATGGCTACATCCCCCTTCCCCCCCAACAAGAACATGTCACGAATACTAAAATTTCAAAACTGCCTCCACGGAAGTATAAAACGAGATGGTAAGCTCCCAGGAGCCTTGCTTACTCTACAGCTCCTTAAAGGTCATGCCAGACGGCCACCTGGCCAGGCCACTGTCTGATCACTGCACCCAAGAAGGGCTTGTCCTGTCGACTATTCCCAAGCCTCAGATCAGTGTCATTTCTGATAAAGGCACTGTTGATTTTGAGTGGAACACAGAGGACCAACCTCCTGCAGGCCAGCTGCACGGACCGTATTCCAGCCTGTTTTAATAGATGAGAAACTGAGTGAAGCCAAGGGTCAACTCGATCAGGTTTCTTACCACTTGTTTCTGCTAATATCCTGGACTTAAAAGGAGAGAAGCTCTGAGGCCACACCGCCCCAGATACCAGAGGCCTTCCCAGCCAGGCCAATCCTCTCCCTTGACCAAGAGGGTGTTATGCTCTGGCTGGACCCCCAAGTGTCCCATGGACATTCACTGAGGAGGGAGCTGGTGCCAGGCCTCAAAGGCGGGGGGGGGGGGGGGAACCCCTGTCCCACTTGCCCAACAGTCCCACACACAGCAGTTGGAAGGGAGAAATTCCAGAGATATATGTACATCCAGCACACCTGAGTGTTTTCTGTCAGCCTCCTCAGACCCCAAGTCCCTCCCTCACAGAGAAGGAACTGTTAGACTTATTCCTTCAGAATTAAAGCCATCCTGGACATCTTCTCTGAAATCTTTGCATGAGCCACCTGATGGAGCCCAGCTGGGACTTCCCCGAGAACACAGCTCCAGACCCTACCCAAGTTGGGGAGGCACCTTTCTTCTAGAATCCTGGAGTTTGACCCAACAGAGCCTTGAACATGAGACTGAGTAACGAACCTCCCTGTTCAGCTCAGTAGTCAGGCCAAACTGATCCCCTGGCAGTCCCCATGCAATATAAGGGGGTGGGGGGCTCACCTCTGTCCAGGCTAAACCACACACACAGCTCTAGGAGCCCAGCCTATGCTCCTCTGTGCAAGCCCATAGAACATTCTTCTCCAGCCTCCACAGCAAGGTCTGGAGAACACAGCTAGCTAGCCCTTGTGGTCAGGCATCATATGCTGAGTACAACAAGCAGGGCACAGGAAGCCAAAAAGGTGAGGTCCCAGGCTGCTCAGGCATCACCCCAGGCGAGTATTTTAGAAACTAAAGTAGGAATTCAAGGCCTGCCTAGGCTACAGAGTGAGTTCAAAGCCAGCCTAAGTAACTTAATTTAGACCCTGTCTCACAACAAGAACTATAGAGAGCTGGGGGCTTGGCTTACTGGTTGAGCCCCTGCCTAGAATCCCCCAGTGAGGGGCTGGGGTGTGGCTCAGTGGTAGAGCCCCTGCCTAGAATCCCCCAGTGAGGGGCTGGGGTGTGGCTCAGTGGTAGAGCACCTGCCTAGAATCCCTAGTGAGGGGCTGGGGTGTGGCTCAGTGGTAGAGCACATGCCTAGAATCCCCCAGTGAGGGGCTGGGGTGTGACTCAGTGGTAGAGCATCTGCCTAGAATCCCCCAGTGAGGGGCTGAGGAGTGGCTCAGTAGTAAATGTTAACCTACAATGAGAAATCCTAAATTTAATCCACATCACAAGGAAGGAACACACACACACACACACACACACACACACACACACACACACACACACACACACACACGAGCAAACCAAGGTTGATGGCACATATAATATAAGATAGATAAGGCTGCTATGAACCTCATCTTCAGCTCCACCCCAGAACTTTGGGTCCATCTCCCTCCATCCAGGTCAGCACCAGCCTCCACCCCAAATGCTGTAGAGCTGGCATCTACAATGGAGCTCCTGTTCCACTGACCTTCTGTCCCTTCTGCCTACAGTATCTGGGGCCGGATGTCCCCTCCCAGCTCTGGGTGGGTGGCAGTGGTGGTGCATGTGGGTGGGTGCTTAGGAAGGAGTATGGGAGAGCTTAGCCCAACCAGGACTAGACTGGTCCCTTTCAACTGATTTTCATTCAAGACCCTGCTGGGGGCAAATGAGCCCCAGAGGGTAAAGGCACAGTCAGTCCCATACAGCACAGAGAAGGAGCAATCAATTCCAGTGGGCAGCAGTGCCAGTGGGAATGGCCAGTCCTTGTCCCAGAGACTGGCGAGTCTAAAAACCTCCAAGTCAAAACTCTTACACCACTTATCACACTACCTACCCTTTGAGCACGAAAAAAACTATTCCTAAATTCACATTTTCATAGCTCACTCTTGTAATTCCACCAGTCAGAATGCTAAGGGACATTTACCTCAAGCTTAATACTAGCCTGGGCTACACAGTTCTAAGGTAGCCTGGACTACATAAGTCCATCAATCATGGCAGGCAGGCAAGTAATGAAGCCAGACAGATTGATAGACAGTCCTACCCTAGATCAAGCCTATTACCTGTATCCCTAAGAACAAGATAACAGCTTTCTGGACTCCTCAACATACCATCAGTAGAAACCCTGAGGCCCAAGGAAAGACTGAGGCTGGTCCAGGTCACACGGGCTACGAGGGTGCTTGAGGCAGCCTAAGTAGCATGACCCTGCTGGTAGCCAACATCCTGTCTGACCTCTGAGGGTAGATAGCAAACTCAGAGGGCATCTCAAACAAGTCCATGGAACCCTGGGAAAAGCCAGTCCTGAAGATGCCTGCAGTGTCAAGCCCTGGAACTCTCGGGAGACCAAATGGCTGCCAAAGTCAGTGTCAACTATAGATGTCCAGGTTGTAGGTCACAAATGAGCTACTGAATACAGGTCCTTAACAAAGATGATGTTCTGGCACCTCCCTTCCACCAGGACCAAGGGTCATGGCATGGATGGGGGTTAAGATGAATTTTCTAGGGTGGAAGAATGGAGTCTGAAATCCTCATGCATAATTCCAAGGATCTTTCACTCAGGAAGAGTAGCCTGGCCATGTCAGAAGTAGATGTTACCCTCAGAGGCATTCTAGCCCCTCAGCTGTCTAGAGTCCCCCATGCCCGGTCATGTTTAGCAAAAAGGCCTCAGGTGGAGTCAGTTTTCAGACTGTCGAACAGCCCAAAACAATGGTTCTTAACTTATAGGCCGCAACCCCTTTGGGGTCCTATAACAGATACACAACCGGCCTTCAACAACGTTCTAAGACTCAGGTCCAAAGAGGGACTGAGGACCTGGTAGCTAGAAACCCTCCATCATCCTTCAAGGAGGCCAACAATGAGCCCTCAGGAGCATGGAGGGACACACAGCGTGAGAGGGGAACAGACCCAAGTTCCACAGTCATCTAAAGATAATGACCATGCGTGCAAACCATGGGCCCCAAATATGGTGATATGCGGCTATTTCCTCTGCATTAAAAAAAACATTCCCTCCCATAGGGAGCTAGTAAGACCCAGGAAGCTAATAAAACAAGCTCAGAAAGTTAACAAGATTCCCAGTACCCCTCCATACACACATCTAAGCAGTAACAGTTGCTAGGGAGAGGAGTCTATGGGAGACATCTCTAGGCATGTGGATTTCTCCATCCATCACCAATGCTAGGACTGGCTTTTCTGTGCTACAGCTGGCTTTGAGTCACCCACACTCCTGTAAGGAGTCAAATAACACCCTTGGCTCAGCAAGCTATACTTGGGTCAACTACCTTCTTTGGTCGGCCATCAGTGCCCAAATGAGATGCTTGCTACCCTATCTAGGATAAAGAGACATTCATCATTCACACCTCCTCAGTGACAGATGCATACTGTGACCACTGAATGCTTCACTCCTGAAGGTCGCCAAAGCCAACCCCTGGCTTTGAACGGAGCTGTGTGTTAATAACCTTAAGTCCTATGCCCCACACCCAGCCTCAAACTTTTCCTCCAGCCCAAGAACATCTTGCAAGACTGATGACCAGAGAGGGCAGAGCTTACCTTGACACTGCGGTGGTGGACCCGTGAGGGCTGGCACTTGACACTGCTGGTGTTGCAGCAACCGGTGCAGCGCTTCACCTCCACACATGGGGGCCAGATCAGGAAGTTGGCCGATGTGGGGTCCACCTGGCTCCGAGGTATCTCGTAAATGACCGTCCTGGTCTTACAAACTGCAGGAATGGCTTCCTCTGCAAAAGCAAAAGGACTGTAAATAAGGAGACCTAGGAATCGATCAGGAGCACACGAACATGACCTCTGATCTTCCTACCCAATCCAGAGATGCCCACCTAGACTGGACATGGGCAGGACCCATCCCTGTGGCAGCCTCCAGTATGAAAGAACATGCCAGTTGCCAATAGGCTCCATAATGTACAGGGCTGAAACTCACAAAGCTACAGATACAGACGTGGGCAACTTAGAGAGGTCATGCCTCAAAAGTGAAGAGAGCTATGAAAATGGCTCAGTGGCATAACATTTGCCTAGAATCCCTTCCCCTGCCCTCCCAGTGAGGGGCGGGGGTGTGGCTCAGTGGTAGAGCCCCTGCCTAGAATCCCCCAGTGAGGGGCGGGGGTGTGGCTCAGTGGTAGAGCCCCTGCCTAGAATTCCCCAGTGAGGGGCTAGGGTGTGGCTCAGTGGTAGAGCACTTACCTAGCATGCATTGGTTCCATCCCTAGTACCCCTCTCCTTGCTTTTACAAGCTACAATAGAGGAGTGGTTCAACCCCAGTCTAGGGACCTGGTCATGAAAGCCAGCAAAACTATACTCATTTGTCCCAAGAAGGAAGCAGCTATTTCCTGCTCTGTACTAATCACATAGATGAACCGCCAGTCTGAGGCCATCTGCTTACCAGATATGCACAGCAGACAAGAAATACCCTTAGGACCCTGGGACACAATCTTCCTTAACCAATCCTCATATACCCCACTGAACCCTAGACCCCATTGGTCACTATATAATGGCTGCTTGGCAGTGTCCAGCTTTAGGACTAGCCAGTGTGAGAAGAGGTGGCTGAGATACCACAAAGCCTCTGGGGCCCACCTAATGACTGTCCCTACTGCCCTATCAACACTGAAGGATTCCTCAACTCTAGACTCAGAGCTGGAGGGGGTTGGGGATGGGCAGGGTCTTCAGGGTAGAAGTGATTCAGGCCAGCTAACCAGCAGGAGTGAACCATACCTATGAGACACAAGGGATATGCACACCCACAGCTGCCAACACACCCCAGAGGAATTACACAGGTGTTTACAGACTCCCTGGGGGGTAAGAAAGGAAAGCATGAATGAACAGTGATGAGGACCAGATTCCTCCCTGTCCTCAGGGCCTGCATTATCCTGCTGAATTGAAAGACTCTCCAAAACAGAGGCCCAAAACACTGGGCCAGGCACACTGGGCTTGGCTCCTCCACTTCTCACAGCACAGCCCTTGTAGAGTCTTCTGAGTCCCTTAGCCCGCTCTGTAGCTTGCAGTCAGTTCCCCCCAGCTCAGTTGGGAACAGGGATTCTATAGACCTAGCTGGATGACTGAGGCCTGGCTGGAAGTTCCCATCTGTTCTCACCTCAGGAAAGTTCTCTGCTAGTCAACGAGGCATTGACAAAAGCCACCATCTCACTGATAACTAAATCTCAGAGAGAGAGAGAGATCCACTTGTTTGCCCAAGATCACATAGCGGCCAGTAGCTAAACAGTAAGAGGAACTTAGCTGAGCTGGAATTGGGTAGGTCATACTTGCAACCCCATCCCAGGAAGAGAATGCATGGGTCTTGGGAGAATTTAATTTTTCCCAGAACGAAGGCCAAGTGATACCCTGTTGACAAAATGAATGAGGAAAGGGTATTGGGGAGCACTGGAAGAGGTGTCTGGCACATTCCAGGCTGCACCCAGCTCTGCAGCTGAAGCCCAGGAGCATGCTGGAGCTCCCCATCAGGAACTGGAAATTAAGCTTGGCCACATTTTCCAACGAAGCCTCCTCGCAGACAGGCCCTGACAAGACCGGGCACTTAAGGAATTTATAATGTTCCCCTCCTGGAAACTCTTGGCCCAGGCACAAGACTGCAGAAGGGCAGGCAAGAGACACTCTACAGGAGAAAGAGGGCGGCCTCCATGGGGAGGGCAGGAGGCCAGCAAAGCCTTTGTGTGGTGGAAGGCTAGGTAGTTGTACCTATCCCTCTGAGTTAGCTCCAGTGAGAACACCAGCCCCCTTCCAGTGGCTGCACACACTCCCATGCTCACCAATACTTCTCTTCCTGCGAATAGGCACAGGCCGCTTTTCGGGCACATGCTTAATGGTGTGGGACCCATGGGCTCTCAGGCTTGTCTCCAAGGCATCCTCAGCTCCTACAAGTAGAGAGAAGAATATGGTAACCAACGCCCACACCTACCCTTAGGACCTGATTAGCTGAGGCTTATACAGCAGCCCTTCAGAGCAGAAAGACAATGGATAGTGGCTTAGTCCCTGACCCTCTGCTCCTACATGGGGTTTAGTGTGCACCTCCAACCAGCACCCCACTATTCTGTCAGTATACATGTCCCCAGAATGCAGCTCCCCTGTGAAAATATGAGGTTCTTTCAGGAAGGCATTCAGGTACTCTCCCTTATGACATGACCTCTGAAAGGAACCCTTGGAGGGCAGCAGTGGGTTAGCCAGGTCAAGGCCACCCAGCTGGGCCCAGTTCTGGAGCAGTACCACTATCAGCTGAAGCAAAGATGGGAAGGGCGGCGGCCTCTCTCCTGCTGTTGTGTGTACAGGGCCTCCCTCTTGTAAAGCAGGCTTTGATGAAGTGTCCTAACCTCTGAGGGGCATCGGAAGCAAACGCCAGACTGGGCTGCAAGCCAACCTCCACTGTTCCTGAAATAAGCCTGCTCTGAGGGCCAGAGGCCATGAGAAACAGCAAAGGGGTGCGGCTGCTCATAGAGTGAAGAGTAAGGCGTGCAGTCACAGGCCTGAGGCTAGAGTTCTGGGGACCCAGTGAATAAGGACTATAGAAGCGGGGGGGGGGGGGGGGGGGGCAGGGGGGGTGCTTGAAGGAGTGTTCACACACTGAGGTGCCCAGCAAAGACAGAACTACCCTTACCAAAGAATGGAGGACAGAGTTAATATCAGCCTGGAGAACCCACCCCTAGGACACACTGCCCAAATTCTTTGATTCCTGGGGACATAGAGCTCTACCACATGCTATGTAGACAGATCAACTCCCAATATAATCTATACTCCAAGTAAAGTCCCCACGCCCTCCCGCTTTTTCCCTAGGGATACTCTTTTATCTATCTCCCCTGGGTCCCGACATTTAGTGACATTCCGCCCAAATGGAGGGCCCTCCTAGCAGGCAATACAAACCCCACCAGGTACCACACCATCCACAAACCAACAAGGAGACATGCCAGCCTCCTCTACCCTGAGATGTCTGCTACCCACACGTTTAAGATGAAAAGCAAAGACTCGTCTAAGGTGTGAATGTCAATGATGAATCTGAGCCCAAAAACTATTTAAAATGACTCAATGTTCCAATGGCATGGATTTTAAAAAAAAAAAAAAAAAAAAAAAAAAAAAAAAAAAAAAAAAAAAAAAAAAAAAAAAAAGACCCAAAATAAGATCAGAACTGCTCATGCAGTAAAAATTTCTCGTCAACCAACTGTTACAGAGAAGCATCTCTCTTCACGAAAAAGTGACATGATGAGTCACAACCTAGTGATGACCATCCTGTCATGGCCAAAGTAACAAGATGTGAATGGGCCATCCACTCACAGGGCCTGGAGAATGGGCAGTGGTGCTAACTGGGGTCCTATGATGCCTTGCTTGTCTCAATATACCCATCCATAGTAGGTGTCACTAACTTTGCGTAAGTCAAGGCACTAGAATCCAGAGATAGTGAAGAAGACAAGGGCAAATCAGGCATGTATGTGGTAAACCCCCTCACCCAGGAAGTGGATGGGGGATCAAGAGTTCAAGGTCATCCCAAGATACAGAGTAAATTCAAAGCCAGCTTAGGATACACAAGATCCAGTCTCAGAAAAATTAAAATAAATAAGAATTTAAAAACTCCAAAGGAAAGCTAGAATGGACCAGGGCCCGGTAAGCTCAATTCCCTGACCCAAGATTTTCTAACTGAACTTAATGCACACAGAAACTCAGCCATAGAGACTGGCCACAGAGCCTACTCAGACAAGCCCAGATCATAATAGGTGGTCATGAGCCAGGTGGCATCACAGGAGAATCTGAAGTTCAAGGCCAACCAACCAACCAAACCACCACCAACAAATGGCTGGGGATGTAGCTCAGTTGGAAGAGAGTCCAGAACACATAAGGCTCTGGGTTCCATCCCTAGCACTACATTGAATAAATGTGGTGATGAATGCCTGTAATGAAAGTGGGGACAGAACATTCTTGATAACATAAGAAGTTCCAGGGCAGCCTGGGCTATATGAGACCACACACTGCCCCCCCCCCCCAGAAAAAAAACCCTACTAAAACAAAAACAGATGGTCACAAACTAACAGTTGATCCACGACCATGGTATCTTTGATGTGTAGCAGATGAGTTCTACGGGAGTCTGAGGATGTTATTCTGTGTAAGACAGCAGAGCCTACCATTAGTAGCTAAGTCTCTCTCAGGTCCACCAAGACATCCCCCTTTGTCCATGCAGATGTCTGACAGCTGGAGAAAGGACAGACAGAGTCCACTAGCCTTGTCCTGGCTACAGTGGCTATGAGTAGCTTGGGATGGGATGTTTATATATCAGTTACTCAATGACCCATGGGCGCCTGGCCAGTGGCCCTAGAGAACAAAGCTCTCATTACACACACACACACACACACACACACACACACACACACACACACACAAACCAGACCTGAACTCCTTGGCAAGGCTGCATGCCAATCTCTGGACCCAAAAGCCCCACTAAAAGGCCACTTAAGAGCTCCTTGACTCTGCCATGGAATGCTCTGGGCTCAGGAACATTCTTTACAATGTATTGGAATCCTGCCACCTCTACACGGCTAAGGAGCTCCAAGGTTGAGAGGAGATGCCGTCAGGGTTTCCCCATCTGGAAAATGGGGATGCCGGCCAGGCCCACTACAGGAGCCATGTGCCAATCACAAAGCTCCACCCACTTGGATGAGGAGTTGGCTGGAGAGCCTGGGACACTCCTAAGCCTTTCTCTGCTACCTGCAACCTAGATAAAGGGATATGAAGAATCCACCTGGGGAGGCTACCCTTGGGAACATCCCAGTGAGGATTCCTTCCAGGTGACTTCTGACCACCACAGCTGCCTACAGCCTTCTGTAACAGCCTGAGCCACAGAGCTTCTGACTTCAAGGAGGAACTGAATGAGAGTTACTCTTGCCCACGGGCCAAAGACTGGACTCCAGTTAGTTTCCACACCAGAGTAGGGGGATAGCCCTGCAAGGAGACCCCATTTTGAGTTGATGTTACAAAGGGTCCTCCTCTTGTCTTCAAGACCAAGAAGCTAGGAGGGCAGCAGAAAGCTGGCACCCACACTTGGTTCTCTTAAGTTTCCTAAGGAGAACGGAGATCCTCAAGTGTCTGACAGGTGGACGGAGGACGACCAGCACACACACACACACACACACACACACACACACACACACACACACCATTCTTACAAGAGCAATTTGAAACCTCCAGGGGCTGGACTTTTTCTCTCTGGACCCCCCTGAGGAGGCCTCAACCTAGAAGCCTCCAGCCCCCCATTGGGCACATCAGCTTAACCTAACAGAACCATGGTGCTAAAAGCATTAATGGTGGGGGATGGGGAGGCGTGGCTGCAAAAAACAGCATAAGAATGGTCCCAGCAGAAGGTGAATGGCCCATTTCCCCAGCATCCAGACAGCAGGAGGCCTAGCCCTGGCTTAAACAAGGCAGGAAAGCAGTCTATTGGTCTCCAGAGCCTTTGGGGGACCAAAGTGACCTAAGCCAAGTCCTCCACCCAGGCCTGCACATCAAGGGATCAGATCAAAACCCCCTGTTCCACTCTTGATCTTCAAGTGAAACCCTAGGCCTGCCACTCCTGATAAAGATCAGGCCAAGGATTTCCTGGGTCAAGAAACTACAGAAACGGAGCCACCTTGTGAAAAAAAAATGATTTTGGCATGCAACAAAAACAGTTCGGGCCTCTCCACCACCATAATTAGGTACAAATTTCCAAATGGTTAGATCATATGATTTTACTTAATTCTCTCACCACTCCCCTTTTCTGAAAAGTTTGCAAGGAGGGGGAAAAAAAATCATCACTTAGAATTCTTCATTTTAGCGGCCTTTAGTTTCTCCTGACAAACTCTTCAGGGCCTTTTTTGTTTTAAGCTGGTAAAATTCATCCCAGTGTGTCAAAAAGAATACTCAGGCCAAGCGTTCATTTTGAAAAGGTTGTCACAAAAGACAGAGAAAGAGACCTTGTCCTCCAAGCACACAGTGTGCCTCTCCCACCCCCACCCTGGACCCTTTATTTTAGCCCTCGTCGATCCGAGTCTAACCCAACCCTACATTTACAAATTGTTTTCTACAGTGGCTTGGCTCTAACCTGAGACCCGTAGCCCCCAAAATAGCCCCAGGCACGTGTGTCCCAGTCGCGCCTTTTTACAGGAAGATGTGAAAAACCACAGGGACCCAGCCCTGGGCAATCAAGGCATCAGGGAGAGGAGTTTACAGCTCAAACCAGCTCAAGAGCTCTGGGGGTCCACGCCAGACGGAAGACCGGCTAGAGCCGTGCGCCCTAAGCGCGGGCTCCTGAGCTCCAGGGCCAGAGGTTGCCGATGAGCAGCACACCTGGTAGGGTCTCTAAAGCTTAACTTTCAGTGACACACCCGCTGCCTTTCCCTTAAATGCAAAAACAACCCCCGGGCTAGCGAAGCAGCCCTCTGCCGCTGGGAGAGAAAGTGGCAACTGCAGGAGAAACGCCTGACTCATATGCCTGGGCGTTTATGGCCGGCGAGTGGAGTCTGACCTTTCGGTGCGCTCCTGCGCAGCACCCGGCCCGGGCGAGCGCAGGGTACGGTTCCTCTCGAGGACTGCCCGCCCCGCCGCCCTCGCCCTTCCCGCAGCCAGGGGCAGGGGCGCGATTTACCTACGGAGTCTATCTCCAAGAGTCGCTGGAGGTCCCGGATGCTGTGGATCTGACTTCGAGCCAGCCGCTCGATCAGCTCTCGGGGTATCTCAGCTTCCTGCAAGCAGACCACACCGTCAGGACGCACCCAGGGGTTCCAAGCCCGGCCCCACAGGCCACGCAGCTCCGCCCGACCCCCGCCAAGCCCTAGAACCAGAGGCTCGGGTGGAGCTAGATGAGACCCCCCCACACCAAGACTTCCACCCCATTCCTGTCTGTCTGACCTTAGTTTAAAAAAAAAAAAAAAAACCGCCTTGACATGTTCAGACAAAAAGCACCCGCGCTCTGGCCCTCCCCAGGGTGTCTGGGGGCAGCCAGGGGCCCAAGGAGTTTCTGCTTTAATAGCTAAATGCACACGTAGAGAGGGTCGAAATGCGTCACGGATCCACGTCTAGAGTCACAGCAGCCCCAACACTTTAATCTAGCCTGAGGGTTCAATTTCACTCCCGGGAACCCTGGGCCGAGCCCGCAGGGAAGAGGGTCTTCGAGTACCCCAACATGCACCCGCGCGCAGTTGCCCCACCCGGCTCCGGCCCAGTCCCGGCCCTAGCGCCGACTAAGACGCCCAAATCCAGCCGGGCTTAAAGAAGCTGCAGGGAACGCAAGGGGTTAAATATCCACCTCGCGCCTCTCTGGTCCCTGCCCAGACCACCCCCACCGTTCAGCCTCCCCCACTCTCCCTCCCAGTTTTTTAAAGGGAGTCAGGGTCGCTGGGGGACTCAACCACGAAGTTCCCACGACAGGGGCTGTGGAAAGTCATTCATCACAGCAAAGCTCCCGGGGACTGGGGGGTGGTAGCGGTGGGAGGGCGCGGGCGCCTGGCCCGGCCCCATCTGCCTTGCTCAGCCACCTGTAAGCAGGCCCTGGGCGGGCGGAGACTGCTCCAGCCCCGCGTCCGACTGGGCTTGGGGACCGGGAACTGGGGACTGCGGCTGGGCGCTGCCCACCCTGCCCAGTCCCGGGCTTCGGCCGCACCCTCCTCTACCTGCTCACTGCCCGCCCTAGTCCCCTCCCAGGGCACGGTCAGTT
The DNA here is from genome assembly GCA_004025045.1 of Sigmodon hispidus. NCBI lineage: Eukaryota > Metazoa > Chordata > Mammalia > Rodentia > Cricetidae > Sigmodon > Sigmodon hispidus. Next base: position 38,805 of record PVIH01005078.1, read on the forward strand.
CACACACACCCCCTTTCCCGCTGCCCGCACCCCGTTACTGCATTGTCCGCTGCCTTCGGGCTGCCCCTTCTGGATAGGCACCCACAGCCCCCCGAAGTTTCTGCCCACTGGTTCACCTCGCGGCTCCCCGGTCCCTCTCCAAGGCGGAGCGACGCAACGCGCTGGAAACTCACCAGACACACTTGGGCATGGCAGAAAATAGAACCCAGTTGGGAATTTAAAAAAAAAAAAAATTACACCACCCTGGCAAAATCGAAATGCTCTTTGCAGAGCTTGAAACAGGTAGCCAAGGGGGGCGTGCGCGGAGGGAGCCAAGAAGGGACGGAGGCGCGGGGGTGGCACCCACCTCGGCCAGGGCATGGGCGAGGTATCCGCAGCCGAGGAGCAGCAGGCAAGCCCAGGTCCTCATCGCGTCCCGAGGCGCTGGAAGCTCGGCGGGGAGGCGAGGCCGCGGGGCGGGCGCTCCAGCCGGGCTCCTGTGGCGGCGAAATTCAGTACCATCCCTCAGGGAGCGCGGCCCGGAGGAGGGTGGCGCGGAGAGCAGGGAGCCTGCGGAGCGCGCCCGGCGCGAGCAGCGAGTGCAGAGCCAGCGAGGAGGAGGAGGAACAGAGTCGCGCCGGGAGCCTCCTGGGCCGCCGGGTAGGGGGTGGGGACGGAAGGGGCGGAGGGCGGGGGCTGGGCTTCTTCCTTGGTGCGTTCCCCGTGCTGGCCGCCGCCGCGCTCGCTCCCCGTCGCTAGCTTTAGGAGCGACCCGGCCGGTAAATCCGCATATTTGCTGCCGTCAGTCCCGGGAGGGGACCACGGAGCGTGATTGCAGCTCCCGCCGCACCACCGATCACCTGTCTGGACACTCGGCCCGCTACCGGGGGCCGCCTCGCTTCTCCCTGAAGGCTACGGGCAGCCCCGAGAGCTTGTCCCCGGGCCTTCCTCTCGCCGCTGCCGCCCCGGGCCGGGCACGGCGCGGCCCAGCACAGCGCGGCCCGGCGGCCTGCGTGCGCCCCTCCGCGGCGCGCCCTCGGCTACGGCGCGGCGCTCCGCCCTCCTCCCGCCGGGGCCGGGCAGCTCCCGCGGCCGCGCCGCCTGGCAGCAACCAAGCTGCCCGGGGCCTCGCTGCGCTGCTCGCACGGGCCGGAGGGCGGGCGGGCGGAGGGCCGAGCTGGAGCCGCTGCTGCAGCCGCGGGAAGACCAGAGGAGGTGGAGAAGGAGAAGGCGCAGGCAGGCCGGGCTCCCGGAGTTGAGCGGGCTCTGCAGGACGCGCGTGTGGAGCCGGCCGGCGACAGGGAGGGGGTTATAGCGCCACCACCGCGCCCCTCCCCCGCCCCCGCCCCCCGCCTCCCCCGGATTCCGGCCCGGGACCCGCACCTCGGAAGCGCACAGGGGTCTCGCGGGCCAGATCGGGCCCGGCCGCCACCGCCACTGCAGTGGCCACACACGCGCTCACGCAGGCAGCTAAATCCATCCAAGCTCGGCGCCCTCGGCTCGGAGCCTACAGGCGCCGGGGCTCCCGGAGCGCCCCTCCCTCGAGCTTGCCCACCCTTCAGTGCCAGCTGCAATCCTGCGGCACCGGGCGGGGAGGGGAGGAGGCCGCTGCAGAAGCACGGCAGTCTCCGGCTCGCCTCTCTCTCGGGCCCCAGCGGCAGTAAAGGGCAGCGCCCAGAGCTGCTGCGCCAAAAAGGGCATGAGAGCCGGCCCGGCCCCCGCCCGGCGCTCGGGCCGCTTCCCACCGTGCCGATCCAGGGCTCCAGCCTTCCCCTCTCCATAAAAGGAGGGGGAGTGAGTCTCTGCGGAGAGGCGGGGCGGGTCTAGGGGCGCGTCTAGGGCACTCACCTGACGGCTGCCACGCGCCCGCGCCCCAGAGCCAAAGCCTGGGACACCTGATTGAGGAACTTGCACTCTTGTGCGGAGGTAGAAACGAAGCTTGGGTCGGGGAGGAGGCTATCGCCTCCCTCATCGCCACCTTGACACCCTGCACCCTCCAGATTCCTAGCCCCTGGCCGAAGGCCCAGCCGCACCCTGAATCCGGGGAGCTCAGGGGGTAGAAGGAAAGACAGAAAAGAAGCCACGGGTGAGGAACTCCTGGGTTCTGGCTTGGGATTCAAGGGAGCGCAGAGCGCCACCTCCGGCCAAGTCATAGCACAGAGCGGGTGGCGGGGAAGCGACACGCGGGCAGAAGTCTGATCAGGGTTGGACGGTTCTCCCACTGCGAGAGACAGATTTCAGGTGGGAAGTGACCCGACGGCAAAGCCAGTCCTGTCTGTGCCCCAGAACCTTTCGAATCGCAAAGCTAGACAGCCTAGGGCTCTGAAGACTGAAGCGTTCCGTGGGCAGGGGTACAGTAGAGAATACAGCAAGCCCAGTTCACTCCTTACGTGGATTAACTCGTGCACCCTACCCCAGTCGGGACCCCCCCCCCATCTCCTTTGTCACTAGACAAAGGCGCAGCCAGGCAGAAGCCTTTCATCCCCAGCTCCCCGGGTTCCTGCATTTCAAAGGCCAAGTTGGAAGGGCCCTTCTAAGAAAGCTCACCTAGCCCTAAATACCTGGGGGGCGGGGTGTCAAGCCTCGTCTAAGAATCGTTGGAACCTGCTTCTACTGCTTTTACACAGATTTCCATAGGCCTACAGCCCACCCCATCACCACGTCCCTACCCCAATTCTTGGGGTGCTCAGGAGATCAGATGACACCCCGTCTTGGCCTTACAAGGGAGTCTGGAAAACATTGCGAAGCGCCCCACCTCGAGGTCCTCGAAAGCCAAGGCCTTATTGGTGCTGCTGGAACTTTGTGTTGCCCTGGAGATGGAGACTCACTTGGTGGCTTCTGGTGGCGACCGTCAGGATGCAGCTGGACCTGTGTGGAGTTCCTCACCTTCTTATATCGAGAGCACTGCGTCCTGTCTTGCCAAGCCCTCGGGCTCCTCGCAGGCAGAGAGAACCAGTGGACACCTCTTTGCAGTTCGACGACCCGATGTGACGGTGGATATGGGAATCCAGGAAGAAGATCGGGTTGCATTGCGGAGGGGATGCCTCGCCCGTCCGGCCACCACCTCCGCATGGAGGCCTCGGGTTCCTATCGGTGCTTTTCTCTCCCCTTACTCTCTTGGCGCAGCAGGGGCGCCCAGCTGGAAATCAGAGCAGGGCGGGAGGAATTCTGAAGGCGCAAGGGGGACATCTGGGACCAGAGTGAAGCTAGGCCTGGATGCATCGCCCGGGACGCAGGAGCTGCGGGGAGCTGGGAGCAGGCACTGCACTAATCGCCGACCGCTATTAAAAATAAAACCGCGACCCGTCGTCATAGCGACCGCAACAACAGCGGCCGCGCGAGGGTGGTAAGAGCTTGTGCAGCCTGGCGCCAGCCGCCGGAGGGGACTGGGGCACGCGCCCTTAAGCTCACAGGGTACTCTTAAGTGAGACAGTGACCCCCCTACCCCCTCATTCCCATGATGTTCCTTAAGGTTCTCGGAAGACTCGAGAGATGGACGACTGGTCTATGAAAACTAGAACTGGCTAAATCGTGTGGTCAAGGGCCTAAAGGAGAACCAGCCGGCCCAGACTAGTCCCTGCCTCGGTTTCCCTTGGGACGCGCTGCTAACTTTCTAGTCCTTATTTTGGCCTCTGGAGAAGGGGCTGTGTGAGGGGGTGAGGCTCAGGTGTCAGGCTTCCAGAGAACACCAAGAAACCAAGCCAACCTGGCGGGGTTGCATTCGCTCGAGGCCACCGCACCTGTCCCGCCCGCGCCTCGGTGATCCCTTCTGGTGGGAGAGATCACGTGCTTCCCTCTGGCTGGGATTCGAGTTTCACTTCCAGCCGCTATTAGGCGGTTCACTCGGTTCACAGCAAACATTTGATAATGAGGCTAAATATACTTTAGAGTCTGAGGAGGTGTGGGCGGCTGCTGCCCTAGCCTGTAGGTGCGTCGCTCCAGGCTCCACGGGACATCCCCGCCCCAGCGGCTGTGAACAACCCAAAGGCTGGTGCCAGAGAAAGACCCGCACCCACCCCCAAATAATCCTGTCCCAACCGAGACAAACATCTCAGAGGCTGTGGACACCTGATGTGGTCCCTGGAAGAAGAAGGCATTAGCAGCCCGGGGCTCAGATGTAGGGGAGGAGATGGGGAGGGGCACCAGAAGGCGCACCTGGCGGTGACCAGGGATGTCCGGTCGCCCCCAGAGCAGATGCTTCCGGCCTGTCTCCAGCGCCCCCCGTGCTGCGCGATGTGTCCGCCCGCCCATAATTAAAGTGTCAGGTGTTTCGAATAGTCCAAGAGGGGCTGGACAGCTGAGGTTCCCAGCTAACATCTAACCCTTGATGGTAACCCTCTTTCACCCAAGATCTGGAGCAAACAGGGACGGGTAGACACGACTTTGAAAGGAGGGAGGCCATCGACTGGACTAAAAAAAAAAAAAAAAGTGTCTTAAACGTGAAGCACTCCTTTCTCACTAGATTCATCCACCTAGCCAGTGCCCTTCAACTGCTTGGAAATCAATTATCCGTGCTCAGTTATTGTAGTCGTTATTCATGAGCGCAAGGACTGATATTGAGCTCTGATACTGATGCCGGTGAAAAGCCTTGTGAAATAATTTCACACAGACACCCTGAGGTAAAGGAACTTATACCCCCTTCCAGTCTACAGAGAGCAGGTGTGAGACTGAATCCCAGCACTCAGTGTCCCATCCCTTGGGATATCCAAGAATACCGGAAACTAGAATCCCAGGTTGCATTTGTACTAGGCAAGAATGTGGAAGCAATATGGCTGGGGCAGGTCTAGACACTCCACCCCAACCCCTGGAAGAGGCACATCGAAGCCCCCCTCTGCTCTGTGCTTTGTTCTTGGTGTGATTGGTCCTTGGCTAGCCTTGAATTTGGTTCCTTTATCTGGAAAAAACAAAAACTGGAAGCCAGCGTTTCACCCTGCAGATGGTCTCCTCACCAGGAAGCCATAGGACCTTCTCTATGCGGGTGGGGTTAGCTGGGCCCCGGGCATCCAGGCTCTGCCAGAGCCATCCCAGAACAATTTGTAATGTTGAAACACCAGTTTCCCTTTATCTCTGGGCAAGGCTTTCTTGGTTCTGGGCAATTAACCCAAATGGAGCCTCAGCCATGTGGGCCCTGGTCCTTGAAGATCAAAAGTGCCCAGCCACAAGCCTTAATTATGTCATTATCTTGCCCCCCCCCTTTCCCCCAGGCTAAGGATCGGGCCTTTCCAGTTCAGGCTCCCCAGAAAACAAGATAAGCCTTTGCTGGGTTGGGAGAGCACCTTCAGAAAGCTTTCCGCTCCACAGTGAGTGTTTTTATTTTCTCTTTTAAATACACAAACAGAAATTATGTTTAAAATAGCCTATGAGCCCACAATAGACTTGTGAATATTTAGTGAATGAAGACCACTGTAAAATAATGTACTGTGGCTTTTGAAATGAAAAGCCCAGAGGCTAGGGAATGTAGCACAGTTGATAGTGTGCTTACCTAGCATACACAAGGCCCTAGGTTCTATTCCTACCACCAAATAAAAACAACTCTAGGGATGCATACTTGTAATTCCAGCATTCTGGAGGCAGGAGATTGGAAGTTCAAGGTCATTCTTAAGACACACAGTGAGCTCAAGGCCAGACAGGATAAATTAGACTCGTCTTAGTCTTAGAGAAGAAGGGAGGGAAGGAAGGGGAAGAGAGAGGGAGGGAGGGGAGAGGGGAGGAGAAGGCCCAGCTAGGCATAGTGGTGCATTTCTAGAATCCCAGTATTTAAGAGGCTGGGGAACAAGGTTACCCCAACTTCAAGGATAGCCTGAACTGCATAGTAAAATTCTGTCTTAAAAAAGAAAGAAAGAAAGAAAGAAAGAAAAAAAAAGCATGGAAACCTAGAGAAGCAAACTCTGTCCTGGTCAGAAGTTGAAACCACATATGGCCACCAGCATTTCTGTGTGTCTGGTCACAACTGTTACCTGCAAAGCATGGAGGCTTAAGACTCAGACTCTAGAGCCTATGCAAGGTAGACAAAAACTTTATTAAAAAAAAAAAAAAGGAAAGAAAACACTTTAGGTGTATGAGTGTCTTTCATGTATGTGTACCACATTTCTGGTCCCTGTAGAGGCCAGAAAAAGGCATCGTAACCCCTGAAACTGAAGTAACAGTTGTGAGCTGCCATACAGGTGCTGAGGATCAAACCAGGTCCTCTGGAAGAGTAGCAAGTGCTCTTAACCCCTGAGCCATTTCTCCATCCCCCAGAATAAAGCTTTTTGTTGGAAACTTTGTACTATGGATGACAGTGGTAACATTTTGCAAGTATGAAGTTAAATAAATAATACGGTTACTATTCATTTTATACACACACTCATGCACACTATACCTTCTGCTACATGTGGTTCAAATACACTGAAAATGACCTGTGGAAATCAGTCCTGTAGAGGCACCAGCCCATCATCCCAGCACTCAGGAGGCTGAGGCAGTAAGATCAAAGTTCTAGGTCTACCTGCCTCAGGATAGACCCTGTCTCAAAATAAACAAACAAATATTTTCTCTCATTTTTTTATAAAGAATAGAAAATAGTATCTGGGACCCTTTATGAAGGTTTATGCCTATAACTCCAGCACTTAAGGCTGAGGCAGAAGAATTGGGAATTCTAGGTCAACCTGGGCTACCATCTGAGGTATCTCAAAATAAATACATAAATAAATATCCCCTAAATCAAGGAAGGGAACTTGTGTACATGTATTTCCTCTTTGAGCACACAAGTAAGGGTTCTGCTTCTGAACTCGACCTAAGTAAGGGCTCAGCTCTGACCCACCTGTTCCCTACCCCCTGCTGTCATGTTACTCTGGGTAAACTGACCTCTCAGAGGCTCAGCTTTGTCTGTTTCTCACAACAGGCAGCTCTGCAGGTAGCCTTCAGAATTGTGTGCCAGGCATCTGGATAAACAGAGTGGTAGAAGGATCTGGGAAGTAATAAACTAAGCAACAAGTGACTGTCACTTCAGGTGGCTGGGAAGGGTGCTTTTGTGAAAAGATCCAGACCAAGAATTCTGAGGCAAGATAACAATAGCAGGTGCTAAGGCCCTGAGGCAGGAACCGGCTTGGCAGGTCCCAAGTTCTGCAGAGGAGAGGCTGATGGGAAAAAAAACAGGTCAGAGGCAGTGGGTGGGATGACAGAGGCTTTTGAGGCCAAAAGAAGGAAGTTGAATTTGTTTGGGTTCCCCTTCCCCCCAAACAGACAGACAGACACACACACACACACACACACACACACACTGATTTATTGTATTGAGTCAAGCAAGGTATGACCTCAAACTCACAATCTTCTGCATTCTAAGCACTGATATATGACAGGCAAATGCTCAGCTGAGTTTGGTTTGGTTTGGTTCTTCTGGAGAGAACGAAGCCATTGAGGGGAATATAAAGTGTAATGCTATAACCATTGTCCCTAAAGATATCTGCTCAGTGAACCCGGAAGTGTCATGGTCATAGTAGGCTCTTTGTGAGTCTGAATGTGTGCTCAGAGCTGGGGCTGCTTCATCTTTTCCCTTATTCTCTCAGGCAGACCAGTGTGATCTTCCTCAAGGCATAACTGCCTCTGCATCATCAGCTGCTTCCATGATCCCCAAACCCAACCCACCCACGGCCACCTGAGTCACACACCAGTGTCCAAAGCGGAAGCTGCAGCTCTCCCTGCCAGAGTTAGCCTGCCTGTCCATTGAGGTCACAACCCTCAGATTTCATGAGTATCAACTGTGCTCAGAACATAGACAACCAGACCCTGGGGCAAGAGTGGTAGCTTTGCTCAAGGGTCTCTCATGCATGTTGGAGAACAGACCCCAGGAAGAGAAAGACCGTTGCAAGGAAAGGACTGGGAAAGTGACACAGGCCCCAGTTGGGACATAGGCACAGAACACAACATGAAGAAGCAGATAAAAGGGATAGCCCCACGCTCTTAACTCTGGTCAAACTGTGAGAGGAATGTCCGGGCCAAGGAGAGGCCTTGGAATGCACTAAAGGGATGTGGTGCTGGGCAGGACCACTGAGATCTGAAGTCTGGCTGATAACAAGGAGGTAAATCACATCAGCTGCTGTTTACCCTTTACTCCAACCACCCCTCCAAGCCAGCAAGCAGTAACACAGAACCACAGTAGTCTTGGTTTGAGCGGGTAACTGGTATCAATACTAAGAGTGTGCAAATGGTGTGATCAGGGACACCAGGAGAGCATCACTGAACCCAGTGGAGGTTCCTGATGTCTGCAGCACACTTTCTATTGACTGGGAAAGCTGCATGGGGCGGGGGGGGGGGGGGGGGGGGGGGGGGGGGGGGGGGAAGGATGTAGGAAGGAAGAAGAAAGAAAAGAGGTAAAGACTGACAGATACTTAGATAGGTGGATACATAGTTACATAGATTATAGACACTGATAGATGATAAATATGTAGATACAGACCAGACCATATAGACTTATAGGAGTTAAATGGCACACAGATACATACATACATCAGAAGCAAAATAGATCCATGGCAGATGATAAATGATTTGTAGATTGATGAATAAATAATACATAATGATAAGTAGATAGATAAAAGACAGATAGATAAGCTGGGAAGTGGTGGTTCATGCCTTTAATTCCAGCTCTCTGGGAGGCAGAGGCATTGTAGATCTTGGTGAGTTCTAGGCCAGCCTGGTTTACCGAACAAATTTTAAGACAGCCAGGGCTTCACAAAGAAACACCATCTTGAAAAACAGATGATAGAAGATAAATAATAGATACATAATAGCTAATTGGTTAATACATATATAATAGACAAATAGACTATATATGTGTATATATATGGAGAGAGAGAAGATTGATATCCAGACAGATATAGATGATAAACAGAAGTCAGACACATAAATGTTAGGTAAGTATGGAGACAATTGGTAAACTGAGGTGCAAGTTGTACGATTTCTCATTACTTTCCTTTGTCCTATTTTGTTTGCTCATATTCCCTAGTCTGACCTTGAACTCACTAAGTAGCCAATGCCAATGTCCCAATCCTTCTGCCTTTACCCCTTGAGCGTATGCCCCAACATAACCTATGTCCTTCTAGAAAGGGATCCCAGGACTTGTACACTCTAGACAGAGATGCTCCCTGCTGAACCACAATCCCAGCCCTCATTGCCTTATTCTTACTTTTCTGCAAGATGGGAAATTTGCAAACTATAAAGTGGTGATGAGATGATTCCCACTTCATTCATCAGCATCCTAGAAGGCCACAGCTTCTGGGATGTTGAAAGCACAGAGTAAAGTCCCAGTTCCAAGACAACAGGAGGACATTGATTCACAAAAGAACAGCAGGCTGAGCGGGGTGCTACAGGCCTGCAGTCCCAGCACTAAGAGGGATTATGGAGAATTGCTACCAACCTGGGCTACACAGTAAGTCCCTACCTCCAGAAGAGTTGTGGGGGGGGGGGGGAGAAGGGATGAAGTGAAGAAGGCAGAAGACAATGACAACCTGGTAATAGAAACATCAGACATCTAGGATGAATGTAAAAGCATGAACAATAGAATCCTTCAGCCATGTGTTGAAATGACATGATTTTCACTGTGTGTTTCATTAGCATGTATATCATATTAACCATACTGCCAGTCCTCGGCTTCATACATGCTAGGTCAACCTTCTACCACTGAGCCACACCCCAGCCCCTCACTGGGGGATTCTAGGCAGGGGCTCTACCACTGAGCCACACCCCAGCCCCTCACTGGGGGATTCTAGGCAGGGGCTCTACCACTGAGCCACACCCCAGCCCCTCACTGGGGGATTCTAGGCAGAGGCTCTAACCACTGAGCCACACCCCAGCCCCTCACTGGGGGATTCTAGGCAGGGGCTTCACTACTGTGAAGGCACTTGCTGAACCATCTTTCTAGCCCATTAACTAGATTTTGAAGTGCATTCGTGTCCTGATTCACAAAAAGGAAAGATCACTTCTGGAGATGAGCATATGGAGGATGTGCTGTCTGGGAAAACCCAAGAGCAGGTGGGAACATGGAGAAGCAGCTGTTTTCCAGCCTTGGCCACTCGGTCACAGTAGCTGCTACAGAGTGCTGGCTTCCGAGCAACTGTGGTCCTCTGATCCAACACTGGGCACTAGCAAAGTGACCGAAAATGGAAAAGGGTCCTTTCTCAGAAGACCCTACACAGCATGATTTAAACTAGCAAAATCCAGGGTGGATGTACATACCTGTAATTCTAGCACTCAGGAGGCAGAGACAGGAGAATTTGAAGTCTTAGCCAGTGTTGGTTGCAGAGTGAGAATCTGTCTCAGCAAGGCAATATATAACTCATTAAATGAAATGACATAGACCAGAGATATCCGCATTTCCATCTTTGGAAAAAGCTCATCTTGTTTTCCTGGCGATTGTTCCACTGCCTGAGGCCATAGCTCCTGCCCATCCCTCAATGGTTTGGAGCCAGAGTGCAACACTGGTCCCTGCTTTAGCACTTTACACTCCTTGGAATGAGGATGTCTTTATGGAGCCTGCCTATCTGCTGTCACCTCCGTGTAGATAATCTGCACTCATACCATTTCTCTAAGAGTGTGTGTTTGTGTGTGTGTGTGTGTGTGTGTGTGTGTGTGTGTGTGTGTGTGTGTGTGTTTCCCACGGTAAATGTATAAAAGTCAAAGGAATATTTGAAGAATCCAGTCTAACAGTGGGTTGTGGGAATCAAACTCAGGCCATTAGGTTTGTGTGGCAAATGCTTTACACACTGAGCCTCTGGCTGGCTTCCCACTGTATGGTTTTTAAATCAGGGTTTCTCCCTTAATCCAGCCTTCATTGCTAATCTATACTAGCTGGCCAGTGAGCTCTAGAGACCCTCCTGTCTCTCCCCTTCCCAGAGCTTGCGTCATAAGCTTGCATCATCATGCCTGGTTTTTTAGGTGGGGATCTGAACTGACTTTATGGACTGAGACATCTCCCTAGCCTCCAGGAGTACCTGTTTTCACAGCCATGTTCCCAAGCTCCAGCCCCTGCTGCCTCTAAACTATTACCCAATAACTTGCCTGCCTGTCCTGCAACCACACAGGCATCTCCAATCTGCTAATGAGGCTTCACAGCCAGTGCTCTGACCTTAGAAGCCTTGATTGGAAGAAAGAGAAATACAGAGAAGAAACAAACAGCAAGTCACGATTTCTCGGCTGCACCTTCTTATCTTTTTTTTTTTTTTTAAACCAAGGCCATTCCCAGGAAGGTGATGCTCTGTTGGAGACTGGTGAGGTGAGGGCAAAGACTTTCTTCTACAGAGGCACCCACATATTCAGGAGTGAGCAGGCCAGGACACCTTGCCTTAGGACAGGGAGCAAAGGGGTCTTACAGGAATCTTCAACAAAGGCAACAGGTGGGAATGGGGTAAGATTGCCAAAGGAAAAAGTATGAGAGAGAAAAAAAAAATGAAATTGAGCCTATCATTCCAGCACTCAGATCAGAAGCTAAGGCAGGAGGACGGCAAGTTTAAAGATCCTGTCTCAAAAATAAAATAAAATAAAAAAAACAGGTTGGGGCGAAGGCTTCTGAGTTTTGTCCCCAACATGCATGTAAACAACTGGATAAGACAGCACAGACTTGTAATTTTGGTGCTGAATCAATGGAGGCAGGAGGGTCCCTGGGGCTCCCTGGCCAGCCAGCCTGGATTCTTGGGCAAAGTTTAAAACCAATGAGAGACCCTATCTCCACAAATGCACATATAAATAAACAAAAGTTTTAAAAAGGAGAGTTTCCTGTCATTGGCCATCTGTGACGGTCTCCATTCTCCCCCCCCCCCCACCTTGTCTAAAGAGAGACCAGGACTCTGCAACCCAACACAAACCAGTCAAGGAAGCCAGAGTCTGTGCTCATTCATATGATTTGCATTTGGGTACCACTGGTTCAGGTCTCTCAGCTGCACTTGAACAGCTTCATCTTCTTGATTCACATCCTAAACCATCCCGCACTGTCTGAACTGCTATGTTCCTGAGAACACTGTGGTTAGGAGAACACAAACAGTGTAGCTGGCCATGGCTGGACCCGATGCCCAGCCTGCTTGTTCACCAAGGAAAACTCTCTTCAGATAGCAAGGCTGTCTCCGCTCCAGACCCTACCCTCAGCCTTTTTATCCTGGCCAGCTGTGTGTCTTGTTCCATCTGGCAGGGTGACTTCTGCTCCTGCATCCTGGAGCATTCTAGTGAGGAGGATTTGAGTTTCACATCTCCACTGAGTGACCACACACTGCCTTGTGTGGTATATATTCCTGCCTTGGAGATTTGTCTCCTGCCCTGTGAAGAAAGCCATGGGCCAGCCTTAGATCCTCCCCTTCCTGTGAGCTGGGGAAGCTGGGTCACCCAGGCGGCTCCTCCTGTAAAGCAGAAGGCAAAGTCCAGGCAGGTAATCTCATCCTATTCTAGGATAGGGAGGCCCCAGCATCACTATGGCAGCCACCTCCCTCTGAAGGAAAAACATAGCCACGTGAGCCACACAAATCACCTTCCTAGAAATGCCAGCAGCCTCATTACTGAGTGTCTGCTTAGTCCAAAGGCCTCAGAGGTGAGAAAGGACTCTGGCCCAGAGAGGCACCCACTCTGCCACCTGCTGGCTGTGCATCCTTCCACCTATTGCTCTACCTCTCTGGGCCTCTGCTGGCCTCAATGATAAAAAAGATAAGAAAGCAGAAATAGCTGCTAATTAGGACTGTTGAAGGATCCGTTCAGGCAGAGCCTGGCATGGAGCCCAAGGGTAGCCAGTGTGGAGACTGCCTGGCAGAGAAAGCTGAAAGTCATTGGCTGTGTATGACATATGGCAGACCTGGATAAGCAGAGTCAGCTCCATCTGAGGAGGAAGAGCTCTCACCTCTGGGTACCAGGAGTCCTAGGTAGCTCTCTGAAAGAAGGATAGCCCTGTCTGTCTCTTGGGCCAGTCTCTGGAACTGAATGATGTCAAGTAGTCTTAAAGCATTCTAGGCAGCTGTTCTGTCCCTAAAGCACAACCCAAGCCCATCCCACCCCACCCCTTCTTAAAGATAGGATCATTCACATAGTCTGGCTGTTCGGGAATTCACTCTGTAAACCAAGCTGGCCTTGAACTCAGAAATCCACCTGCCTTGTCTACTAAAAACTGGGATTAAAGGCCTATGCCACCACAGCCAACGTCAACTTCCTATTTTCTACTTTTTAATTTTCATATAGGGTCTCATTAAGTTTCCCAGCCTAGTCTTAAGCTCATTCTGTAGCCCAGGCAGGTCTTAAACTAGTAATCCTCCTGCCTCAGCCTCCTGAGCAGCTAAGATGGCAGGTCTGTTTCACAAGGCTAGGCTAAGCCTTGGCTTTTGTTTTGTGTTGTACTGGTTTTTAGAGACAGCGTCTCACTACGTAGCCCTGGCTGTCCTGAAACTCATTATGTAACGAGGCCTCAAAATCACAACAATCCATCTTCCTCTGCCTCCAAGTGCTGGGATTAAAGGCATAAACCACCGTGCCTGGCCTGAATCTTAGATTTTAAGAATGAGTCACCATGTCACCCTATCTTAATAGCTCTAGGGGACAGAGAAGTTCATCAATCATGGCTTCGAGGGGCCTGAGTATAAAACTGACTGTCTGGCTCAGTACCAAGGAAACCTATTAATGGTCCACATGCCAACAAGGCAGCTGTGTATCCACTGTACCTGCGTTCTTCTACAATGCTCTGTGGACAAATCCTTCTGCAGCCCTCCCAGAAATGATGGCACTTGCTGTCATTGGTCCATAGGTGTTCATGGCTACATAACAAACTGCCCCAAACTTAGAGGCTCAAAAGGGGGGTGAGGTAGGATTTATAACTTCATGATTCCTGGAGCTCTGAATTTAGGATGGGTTAGCTGGGCCCACAGAGGAGGTCATGAGACCTCATGGCTCCTTCTCCAGGGGACCACCAGCAAGTTGATCCCCCAGAATAGCCTTACTTGCAAAGGAACCACACAAGGACACAGAACTCTCAACAGGACATAGATAGCTAGGGACTGATTGTTGATTGTGATGAGATCTGAAGCTCATGGCCATTCAAGTGGCAAGCCCCAGCACCCTGCCTGTACCCCATAGGGCCTGTAAATCAACAGAACCTCCCATGAAGGGATATTGCATATGCCACAGAAAAGAAAACAAGAGCCCTGTGAATACAGGTGACCTCCTGGGTAGCAGAAGTTCCACAGAGGGTGAGCCTTGCTTGTTATCCTTCTAAAGGATGCCCACTACCAAAGGACACCCACCACTCAGCTCTCTGAGATCACAGGGGACTACAGCTTCTGGAGTTTAAGGCCAAAAAGGGTTCCATTTCTGTGGCTCAGATGCCCCATCCAAGCCTAGCATAAGCCCCCACCCCAATCCTTAGCCCTGCAGCTGTAACCTGAGTAGCATGCACCGCATACTTGGAGGTCTTGAGACCTAAAGCAGGGAAAGTTTCCTGAGGCAGTGCCTGGCACAGGTTAGCAAGGTGGCTAACCCTGCCAGCCCTCAGTCAGTCTTCCTCCTCTCTACAGGAACTCCCACCTCTCAGAAGACCTCCCAGGGCTTCCCCAAGAGCAGTGTGAACTACCCACCTCACCTGCCTTGGGCTCTGGGCCACAGAAGGCACATCCGGGTGAACTGATGTTCAGAGACAGCTGTCCACTCTGCCCTAGTTCTAAGCCAGACCTAGGTCCAGAGTGGGGAGGTGAGTGTCTGAGAAGACTTCCAGGTGACTTTTAAGGTTGGCTATACCCTCCAGGGCAAGAGTCTGCCCCCACCCCCATTCACCAGTTTCTCTTCTTCCTCAAGGGAATCAGAACTCAGGGACCTTCCAGAACAGCAGCTCAGCTGGTGCCCTCCCTGCCCTGGGGCCACTGGGCTGTGTCACCAGTCTGGAATGCACTTTCAATTCCTCTGCCCTCTCCTGTCCTGCCCTCCCCTCTCCAGGCCAGCTCATCATTTCCCCGTGGAGGGGTGGGGTCTGGAACAAGGAGTCTAGGAACACTCAGGACCTGCTGTATCCCACAGGCAGGAGGAGAGGGTGGGCTTCTGCCAAGCCTGGCCCCTCCAAGTTCCCTCTCAGCCACCTGGAGTCCAGTAAGAGGAGGTGACTGTAGTGGCTATCCAGAGAGGGGGTAGGGCTACCAGGGACCCAGTCTTAAATGCAGTCAGATCTTCAAACTGTGCCTCAGGTTTTTGAGTGGATTCCCTAGAGAAGGGGTCCACTGGAACCATCGGATATTTTTTCATGGAGAACACTGTTGTCTCTCTGGGTTGGAGGCAGGTTGCCTCACTGGTTCCCAGTATCTCCTTGGTCATTTTACTTCCATGGATCCTCTGAGATCCTCTTGACTGGTTCCTGGCCCTTAGCTCCCTTTTTTTTGGATGGGGAGATAGATGTGGTCCAGACATCACAGGTAGAGTCCATATGAGGTCTTCTGTGGGCCTTTCCTACCTCCCCATTTCTGGTCCAGCAACTGTCAACAAGAGAGGTGCCTTGGGCAGCCCTGGAGGACAGCACCTTGTATAAATTCAGCCCTGCTTGCCACATACCTTTCTCACTTGGCCCTCAGATGCTGAGAGACCGGTACCTTGCTAGGTGGTCATAAGTCTGGACCCAGAGCGGGGCACTAGTGAAGCCTTCCACCCTTCTAGTTGGGTTAGCATCCTGGGGGACAGGAATGACATTATCTCTAAGAGGTATTTAGTAGCCAGGGTTCTCAAAGTTGGTAAACTTCACCTCTCACATGCTCTGCTAGCCTTAGAATCCTGGGCCATTTTCTGAGAAATTCTACAATCCATCATTGTCTTCAATGTCATTGTCTGACAGGCCTGTGGGCTCAGGTTTGTAAGAAGGACCATCATCCCCATCTGCCTCTCAGACCAAGATTCTGTGAGGTGACACCCTCCCCATCCTGTGAGTTTTTCATCCTACAGTTTGGTGGATACAGGACACCGAGGTGAGCAAGAGAGATACCTCAAGGGCTGTAAGACAGGCTAAGGTCAGGCTTCCCTGTACCAGGTAGAGGCAGGTGGAAACACGGAGCCGCGGCCAACCCACATGGCCTGTGTACAGCTCTCCTTGGTGCCCATCACTGCCTCATACTGCCTTCTAATTCTTCTGTCTTCCTGGGGACTCCCAGGGAGCATGATAACCTCCCAAGGGAAACCTGGCTGGGCTCCAGTGGGTAGGGCTCCACTCATAAATAGTTTTATGGTCCCAGGACAAGCAGAGCTGGCCAGGGCAGGCTGGGCTGGGTAGAGATGGCCCAGGTTTTCCTCTCTAGGGGGCCTTCTTCTGTGAACTGCTTCTCAGTCTGAACTAAGCACCCCAGCTGCAAAATAAGCCCCACTGGGACATTGTGAGGTTTGGTGGGACAGGGCTCCATGGTGCTTGGTGCAGACTGGCACTCACAGAGGCGGCAGGTGGGAAGAGAAAGAGAAACAGAGAGAGGAGACAGAGACACAGAGCAAGAAGGTAGAGACAAAACTGTGACAGGAATAGACGGAGATAGGAAGGTAAATTTAAAAAGAGGCAGAGATGGAGACAGACAAACACAGAGGATGAGGTGGGAGGAAGGGAATGGGAAGATTGCAGAACGGAGGTTCACTCCAGTCCTGTACCCCAGGAATGGGCTTGCTGAGTGATTGATGGGCTAAGGAGTGGGTAACCGACCAAGCAGGAAGTGGTACCCTAGATACCTTCGTGGGAGGGCTGCTGTGTTCCCTTGAGATCACTGCTCTCATCCAGGGACCCCAGCTGACAACTTTAAGATATAAAGTTTCTGGGGGCTCCTCTCTACCTCAGATGGTGACTTTCTCCTTCCTGCCCTTAGCCCAACACAAGGGATCTTCTACGAGGGGTGTTTTAGTTAGTTTTTTTTTTTTTTTTTTTTTTTTGTAATGAACATTATAACCAATAGCAGCTTGTGGGGGAAGGGGTTTACTCCATCGAAGAGTCTGTGGTCCATCATCAGAGGTCACCAAAGCTAGAACACAAACAGGAGCCTGGAGGCAGGAGCTGAAGCAGAGGCCATGGAGGGATGCTGCTTACTAGCTTGCTCCCCGTGGCTTGCTCAGCCTGCTTTCTTATACAAGCCAGGACTAATCTGTCCAAGGTTGACACTACCCAAAATCATTAGTCAAGAAAATGCTCCACAGCCTTGCCTCAAAGCCAAAATGATGAAGACATTTTCTCAACTGAGGTTCCCTCTCCCCAGATGACTCTAGCTAGTGTCAAGCTGACAAAATAAATAAATAAATAAAAATAACCAGCTCAGGGACCACATCCCAAGGGGCATCCTGAGTCCCCTGGTTCTGAGACCTAGTTCCAGTAGGGGACTAGGTTCTGGAGATAGGGATTCTGGAACCCTCCTGAATATATGAGCTTACATATGGGAGTTACATCCCAGAACCTGCTGTGGGCTGTTCAGATTATGGCTGTGCCCAACATCAGGTCCTCAGACCTCATGGAGTAGACCACCTTCCCTCCAGGACCTGTCTGGGTCCTTCTCCACAGAATCCATAAGGTCAAACACTGGAGTTTAATGCCATCTTAATGCCATGAGATGGTAAGTCAGATGCACAGAAAGTCTTCCCCGGAGACAGCTGTCTCATTCACAAGGGTCCCTGAGCAGGCTGGAGGATCTTTACCTAGGGCAACACCATGGGTGGGGCAGGAAGGTGAGGGGGGAACACCTGAAGAATTAGGTTCTAGCCAGAGAGAAGGATAGCTTCTTTGGACTAAGGACCTTTCCAGGTAGGACATCAAAGTCATGCCCAGCCACTTTGGGTCTAGAGACTGTGGATGCTACAACTGATGTGCTTGGCAAAAGCTAGAGGGCCAGGTACCTGTCATTGTGGCAGGATTTAACATCCCACGGCAATGACAGATTTGAGTCTGGGTTTCTCTTACTGAGTTAACATTCCTTACCTACAATCTCATGCCATGCTAGAATCAAGCATGAGAGGCAAATATTCCTCCTAATTCACAGATGAGATCATTGAATATCCGAGAAGTTAAGCAATTTGCCTTATGCCAAACAGCTAATAAAAACTAGGAGCATAGCCAGGTGGTGGTGGCGCATGCCTTTAATCTTAGAATTCTGGAGGCAGAGGCAGGTGGATCACTGTGAGTTTAAGGCCAGCCTGGTCTACAGAGTGAGTTCCAGGACAGCCAGGGATGCACAAAAAACCACTGTCTTGAACCTACTTTCCCCACCCCCAAAAAAGAAAGAAAAACTAGGAATAAAGCACCGTGCTGCATGCTTGTAATCCCAGCACCCATGAGGTTAAAAGGGGAAGACCTCAAGTCTGGCCTACACAGTGGTACTGCCAATCAAAGAAAGGAAAGACGAAAGGAAGGAAGGAAGGAAGGAAGGAAGGAAGGAAGGAAGGAAGGAAGGAAGGAGCCATGTCCATATTGGGGCATACTTGTAATTCCAGTGCTGGGATGGTGGAGGATGCCTGGGGCTCCATGGTCAGCCAGCCTAGCCTACTTGGCAAATTCCAGACTAGTGAGAGATCCTGTCTCAAAAGAGAGCAATGGAGTTGAGGGGGTGGTTCAGTAGATAAAGTGTCTGTTACACAAATGTGAGAACCCAACTGAATCCCCAGCACTCATGTAAAGTGCCAGGTGTGGTGGTGTGCATCTGTAATCTCAGTAGTAGGAGGCAGAAACAGGAGGATCCCAGGGACTTGATAGACAGCCAGATTAGCCAATCAGTGAGCTCCAGGTTCAGAGAGAGACCTTGTCTTAAAAAGGGGGGGGAAGGTGAATGATTGATAAATACATTTAACATTGTGACATTAATACCTGACTTAGACACACTCATACTCTTTCACTAGCATAGGGTGCATCAGCCAGACCTGGGAGGAACATGATAGGTCAGTCATCACTAAACCCCATGCCAAGCACTGTTTTCCATTTTTTGTTCTTTGGTTGGTTGTTTATGTAGTGCTGGGTATGGAACCTGGCACCTTGTGCATGCTCAGGCCTCAGGTTCAAATGTTCAAATGTACAAAACTGTGTTCTTCACTTGTAGAAGTTGAAAAACTATTTATTCAAAGACTATTTATTGTGACTGCCCCCAAAAGAGTCTAGTGGAGTGACACAGGTCTTTGTTCTAAGGGACATCTGATAGAGGAAGGCCTTTCCTTAAACTCAGGCTAAGCCTGTAGCACCCCAGCCTATGATGGATTTGTGGGTCATCAAGGTCCACAAAAATGTTCCAAGGAGGGGCTAGAGAGATGGCTCAGTTGTTAAGAACACTGATTGTTCTTCCAGAGAACCAGGGTTCAATTCCCAGTACCCACATGGCATATCACAACTGTCTGTAGTTCCAGTTCCAGGCAAACACCAAGGCAAATAAATAAAAATAAAGTTAAAAAAAACTTTCCAAGGAATGTGCTTATATACATATACAGTGAACTTTATTTTTCTTCCAAGGATTGGGAATAGAACCCAGACCCTTGCCTATGTCAGGCAGTACATGGTGGCATTATACCACCATTATTTTACATTTACTTGGGATTTTTTTGTTTTCATTTTAAGACAGAGTCTCACTATATAGGAACCCTTGACTGGCCTGGAACTTTCTCCATAGACCAGGCTGGCCTCAAACTCACTGAGCTCCTCCTGCTTCTGTCTCCTGAGTGCTGGGATTAAAGACATGCATGACCACACCCGGCCTACATTTGTCTTTATTTTTATTTTAAGGCAATGTTCCATTGTTACCCAGACTGGCCTCCTGGTCTCTTGGAACAGACTGGACACAAACAGGATGAAGAATCATCACCAACCAACTGGATCTGGAGATGATGGAGGGGCTCAGACACCAGCTTCCCAATTTGGTGACATCCCAGAAGCAAGCCCTGATAGAAGTCAGCCAGGCTGGGGTCAGTGGAGACTTCCTGGCAGGACCAGGGCCAGATGAGCTCAGAGGAAGTACAACTAACTAAGAATGGGGGGAACTGGGACCCGGGTTCCCCGGATGTGAAATCACCCAGCTATAGTCTTGCAGAAGAGTTGCTTGTCTCCTCAACATCTAGCCAGGGGCCTGACCTCAAAGTGAGTCACCACAGCCAACCCAGCTGATTCAGCGGAGCTGGGGGAGTAAGGCCAAGACTGTCCATAGACTGGAGCGGCCAGCCAAGGTCAGGACTGTCCACTGTCTGGAAAGGCCAGCCAAGGCCATCATCCTAGCAGAGCTGAGCCCCACCTGCTGGCATTCAGCCACAACAGACTTCTGTTTTCATAGTCCTTTGCTCAGAAAGCCCTGGCCTCAAGGAAATGGTTTTGGCAGGATAAATGACTTCTGACTGAAGACTCCTAGAAAGGGCTCAGAGCTGCGGAAAAAAGAAATCAAGGAGTGAATGGACACTGAACTCCTGTGAATTTACTGATGGAGAAATGCCTGTGGAAGTGACTGAAGAGAGGGAGGAAAATTCACCAGACACAATGATGAAAGGATCCCCACAGTCTGCCTCCCTCCGGGGCAAGCAAAACCCACCAAGATAGCAAGGGATAGAGGCCATAATGAAATGTAGATGAGTTCTCCATCCCAGATCCCATGTGTACCAATCAGAAATTAAACAGGTGGCACCAGCCAATCTCTCCCCTCTCAAGGTTCAGTCCACCCTTCAATCTGGCAACAGCATGGTTCCATCCCTACAACATAGGAAACCATAGAATATCAGACATGGGGTACAAGGTTGGGGCTGGGCCTTGTCTACTTGCCATCCTTAGGGTTAAGTAGACAGAGCTCTGGCCAACATGGATTCCCATTTGAACCGACAATGTTGAAATAAAACTTGTTATCCAGATATGGTGATGCAGGCCTATACTGGAGAAACTGAGGCAGGAGGATTTCATGAGCTTGAAGCCAGCCTGAGCTCTATAGTGAGTCTATTTTGAGATAGTAGATAGATAGATAAATAGATAGATGCATAGATGATACACTTTGGATATGTGGAGTTACAGAAGGGCAGAGGTGGGGATCAGGAGTTTGTTTATTTTTTATTTTTTTTTAAGATTTATTTATTATGTATACAGTACAGAAGAGGATACCAGATGTCAGTATAGATGGTTGTGAGTCACCATGTGGATGCTAGGAATTGAACTCAGGTCCTCTGGAAGAACAGTCAGTGCTCTTAACCGCTGAGCCATCTCTCCAGCCCTGAGAAGTTTGTTTCTAATGTGTGTGATCTGAGGTAAGAAGATGAAGCATGTAGAATGGTGTAGTGATAGTTGTAACTGTGCATGCAGATAGTGACAAAAACATTTGTCATTTTAACTTATTTGCTTGTTTCTGCAGCATGAGATACTGAATCCATATTAGGAGGATGCTCTACCACTGAGCCACACCCCAGCCCCTCACTGGGGGATTCTAGGCAGGTGCTCTACCACTGAGCCACACCCCAGCCCCTCACTGGGGGATTCTAGGTAGGTGCTCTACCACTGAGCCACACCCCAGCCCCTCACTGGGGTATTCTAGGCAGGGGCTCTATCACTGAGCCACACCCCAGCCCCTCACTGGGGTATTCTAGGCAGGGGCTCTATCACTGAGCCACACCCCAGCCCCTCACTGGGGGATTCTAGGCAGGTGCTCTACCACTGAGCCATACCCCAGCCCCTCACTGGGGGATTCTAGACAAGTGTTTTACTACTGAGCCAGGCTCAGCTTTAGGAATTTTATTTGGTTTTATTTGTTGTTTTGCTTATTGAAACAGGGTTTCTCTATGTAGCCATGGCTGAACTGGAACCTGCTCTGTAGACCAGACTGCCTTCAAACTCAGGAATCCTCCTGTCTCTGCCTCCCAAATGCTGGGTTTAAAGGCATGCACCACCACTCCTGGGTAGCTTTAATGATTTTTTTAGTGTGTGTGTGTGTGTGTGTGTGTGTGTGTG
This sequence comes from Sigmodon hispidus, assembly GCA_004025045.1. NCBI lineage: Eukaryota > Metazoa > Chordata > Mammalia > Rodentia > Cricetidae > Sigmodon > Sigmodon hispidus. Next base: position 60,670 of record PVIH01005078.1, read on the forward strand.
TGTGTGTGTGTTCAAGTGTGTCATGACATACATGTGTAGGTCAGAGGTCAGAAGTTCACTCACCTTCCACCTGATTTGGAAATAAGGTCTCTTATTTATAGTTAGATACACCACGCTAACTGGTCTAGGCATTTTTATGGATTCTCCTGTTGCCTCTCCCACTTTGCAAAAGGAGCCCTGGAATCACAGACAGCTGATACCTTGTCTGGCTTTACATGGGTTCTAGATATTTAAACTCCAGTCCTGACATTTGTAGGAAAAGCACTTTACCTGCTGAACCAACTCTCACAGGCTCAGCATCAATCATTTGGAAATGGCCAGAACAGAAAAGAAAACGCACATGACTACAAAAGATTTAGACAGAGGCCTCCCAGGTTGGGAAAGGGTTCTTCATTGCACATTTAATAGCTCATGCAGCACTTGGTAACATAAATAGGGGATGGAGGAGTAAGTCCACAGAATCCACAGACAGTGCAGGCAGGACACACACACACAGCCAGGGCCACACAGGGAGGAGCTGATGGCCAGTTGGAAGGGTCACCTCCCTAGACGTGCACAGCGAGGGCAAGATTGATCACACTGTCTCATGACATGCTGGTTACCCAGGGGACACTGAACAGTTGTGGACACTCATGTGGCCCTCAGGCCTGGCTGGCTTATATCACACTGCAGTGGGGACAGGATGTTGATGGTTCAGAATGGAGGGTCAAGCCTGGTTTCAGTACCTTTTCCCCTCATGTAAGGGTGCAGACTCAGGTGAGAGATGGTAGGACTCAGGGGCAGGGACTCAGGCTTTACACAACGAATCTGGGGAAGCTCAATGCCCACAGCTTTAACTACCAATTTGGAGTTCCTTGCATCCCTTGGGGTCTCCAATAGGCAGGTTGACAGATTCGTGGCTCCTGGCCAATAGGAGATGGGGACTCAGCCCAGACTCACCACATTTGGAAAGCCCCAGAGTCACTTATGCTTCCTGTCTAATCTGGGCACCCAGCCAGTGAGGGGTCACAGGCTCGGCCAACTGTCCTGACATGAGATCAGGTGCCCAGCCTACCCGGAAATGGACTTTCCAAGAGCCGTGAGGACAAGAGACTGGTTGAAGCGACTGTCTCCTGATTTTCTGGGGCTACAGCTCAGTCCCTAGTTAGGAGGCTGGGATCTATTTGGGCTCATCAGGGGTTCCTCTGGGAGTTGGGGGTAGTGGGTAGGGACCAAAAATGTGTTTCCTTACTCTGTTTCTGCTCGCAGGCCTGAATGTCCATTTGAGGATACCTCCATCTGACACAATCTGTCCTACATCTGGGAGAATCTGACAGGGGCCAGGGACAGCATCCTGATAACTTCCAGCTCTGAGGGAAAGCTACAAGGCTAGCTGTGGTATCCCCTCTGGAGACCCAGCAAGACACAGGGCCAGTTCAAATATGGGGACTAGATAAGAATTCCCAGAAGACTTAAAGAGGGGATAGGGTGGCCCCAAGATAAGGCTGCAGGACCACTTTGGGGAGCCAGCTGTCACTTCCCTGATCTGGGGATGCAGTTGTCATTTGCCCTTTATTTTTAAAATGCACAAGATGGTTATTTTTTCCGAAACTGAGTCCAGAGAAGGGAGAGGCCCCTTACAGGCACCAGCCCCATCCAGCTGCTAACCAGCAGCTCCCAGGCCCCTGGCATGGGGAATGGGTCACAGGGCTACAATGGAAGCTCCCACAAGGGTGCAGGTACAATGCAAATTCAGACAGTGAGGGAGATGAAGCTGTTGTAACGCTGGATGTTCCTCTTCAGGATTTCAGAGCAGGGACCCAGGACACGCTCAAAACGAGGTCGGTCCAACTTCACACACTTGAGGGGACCTCGGGCCACCACAGTGGCTGCACGGGGCCGGTTCAGCAGCAGTGCAATCTCCCCTGGAAAGAGGAGAGGAGAAAGTCAAGGCATAGAGTGACCTTCTGTCACTATGAATGCCAGGTGAACCTGTGTTTTCTTCCTTTTTCTCTTCCTTCTTTCCTCTGAGACAGGGTCCCCTATCTCCAGACTGGCCTATGGAGCTGAGATGACTTTGAACTTCTGATCCTCTTGTCTCCTGAGAGCTGAGGATTTCAAACTGCATTACCACAGTGCTGGGGATTGAACCCACGAATCTTTAGTTTTTAGTCTTGAATTATAAATGCAATTTGTGTCTGTGTGTGTGTGTGTGTGTTTACCTGGGAACTAAACACAGCCTGATGAATGTTATTGAAGCATGCTACCACTGAGCTACAGCCTGAGCCCTTTAAAAATTATTAATTTTTTATCTTGAGATAGGTTCCAAATTAGTTGCCTAGGACAGACTATGAACATGCCATCCTCCTGCCTCAGCATTCCTGTAGCGAGGATGGCAAGCCCTGCACAAATCATTTCAGCACAAACTCTTCCCTAGATTAAGTATGCCCTATGAAATGCTTGGACTACTTTTGTATAAGCTAACAAATTAGGGGCTGGCGATATAGTTCATTGATAGAGTATTTGCCAAGCATGCATAGAGCCCTGGGTTCCATCCCAGACTTTTATAAACCAGGCATGGTTAAGTACTCCTGTGAACCCAGTACTGAAGGGGCAGAGGCAGGAAAATGGAAAATTCAAGGTCATCCTCAGCCGCACATGGAGTTTGAATCCAGCCTGACTTACAGGAGACTGTTTCAGTACCAGCATCAGCACCACAAAAAAAAAAAAAAAAAAAAAAAAAAAAAAAAAAAAAAAAAAAAAAAAAAAAAAAAAAAAAAAAAAAAAAAAAAAAAAAAAAAAAGTGCTGTTTATCTGAAACTCAAGTCTAGTTCATATTGTCCTGTGATCTGTCCAGCATCCAGCAGCCCCACATAAACAGACACTGTGATGTGGCCCAGGCCTCCTCATGACCTAGTTCCAGCTGTGAGAACATTCTGGAAATACTCAAGACCCTGTTCCTTAACAGCTTCAGGACTGAACGTATGGTTCCTGCATCTCTTACCAGGGCTCTGCTGTTCCCAAGACCAGAAGCTGGCTGTCAGTCTTGTGGTCTCAGGCCAGTCCTGGACCTCATTTTGAGGTAACTCCAAGCTGAGGCCTCTCTCACACATGCATGTGGTTTCCCCTAACCCTCAGAGCCGCCCTGGGGCCTCATGAAACCCCATGCAGCTCCTGACCCAGGACCTCAAATGAGATACCATATCTTGAATGGGGGACCCCAACTTACCAAAGTAGTCAGAGGGCCCAAGGCGTCCCACTTCCACATATTCCTCATTAGGGGATCGTCGCTGGAGGACTGAAGCAGTGCCCTGTGGGGGAAGGAACAACCAAGTATGTAGGTCAGTTGTTGGGGGGGATGTTGGAAGCTGCTTATTGGGGTACATCACATTTTGGGGATCACTTGCTTTAGTGGGCGTGTGTTGGGAGGCACTTGTTGGAGGGTCATGTGCGGGGTCTGCAGTAAGAGCTACTGCCTGTTTGTCTCTTCTTTCTGGCTCCTTTGCTCCATGCCGCCATAGTTGCTTCCATCCTTAACTATGCTGGCTTATCCCGCCTCTCTTTGGGTCCACCAGGTCTTCTAGGAGGTGAACCCCTCATGAGATCTGATCTCTGCGTTGCTGTGACTTGCTAATACACCTTCCCAGACACTAAGAAGCCTAGAGGCCCCTGTCTGAATCCTGCTTTTACTAACATGATGGAAGCACCCCCAAATGGGGTTCATACCCAGCACCTCCCCCAGAGGCCTTAGCAGTGACTGTGGAGATGGCCCCAAGGGTGCCAGTGTTTTGTCACTATGCTGAGAGCTGACCTTGGGCTGAAGTTTAAGGACAATGAGCTGTCCCGACACATTGGGGGAGGGGGGAGGAGCATGGTCTCAGGGTCACACACCTGCTGAGCTATGCAGCTCCTCCTTACTCCCAAGAGTGCAGCGGGTCTACAGATGAAGCTAGCTCAATGATTAACAGGGCAGCTGCAGTAGGTCACTGGCCTCTGGGAACATTAAAGACAAGGCCAGGGCACCCAGGACGTCTGGGCAGCCAAATGCCTCCTGTGCTCATGCATTTTGCTACCCGAGATGGGCAGCACCCATGGTTGGACTGTGGTTCCTTCTAGCAAACCCTTCCAGAGTCAATACCCCCATGTGTCACCTTCAAGGCCTCAGAAAGATGGAGAATAACTTTCAATATTGCCAGTAACTCTCAGTAAGAACAGTAGAACTGAGCCAGGTGTGGTGACTCACATCTAGAATCCCAGCACTTAGGAAGCTGAGGCAGGGGGATTGCTGTGAGTTTGGTGCCATTCTGGGCTATATAGTGAGATGCTGACCAAAAATTCTGCCCAACAAACAAAAACAGAGTCAAAGCAAAACAACAAAGACAAAAAAAAAAAAAAAAAAAAAAAAAAAAAAAAAAAAAAAAAAAAAAAAAAAAAAAAAAAAAAAAAAAAAAAAAAAAAAAAAAAAACTCACAAAACGAAAAACAGGAAAAAGATCTTGAGCTGGCTGTGTGGGTAAAGTCGCTTGCAACCAAGTCAAATGACCTGACTTTGATCTCCATGACCCATATGGTAGAAGAAAATTATCTCCTGAAAGTGATCCTTTGAACTCCACACATGCATCACCTCCCCAGAAAATAAGTAAATGGGGGGCAATCATTTGGGCTGGAGAGATGGTCTAGTGGCTAATAGCAATTGCTGTTCCTCTAGAAGATCTTCATCCATGTCAGGTGACTGAAAACTGCCTGTAAATCCAGCTCCTGGGGAATTCAACATCCTTTTCTAGACCCCATAGATATCTGAACATATGTAGTAGACACTTGTAAACACACATTGAAAGAATGAAAAGGAGGAAAGAAGGAAGGAAGGAAGAAAGAAAGGAAGGAAGGGAGGGAGGGAGGGAGGAAGGGAGGGAGGGAGGGAGGGAGGAAGGAAGGAAGGAAGGAAGGAAGAAAAAGTCAGGTGTGGCGTGAATCTGTAATCGCAGGACTCAGGATATAGGTACAAAGATAGGAAATTCAAGCTCGTCCTAGGCTTCATGGAGCATTCAAGACCAGCCAGGGCTATGTGATACCCCCTTTCAAACACTACGAGACACTGAGTTTGACATCAAGCATTGAAGTGTGTGTGATCACAGATTCTGATCAGTCTCCATGTCCTTGAGGCACACAGCTTCTGCATCATATTTAGCAGAGACTTATGTCCAGAGATGTTGAGGTTCCTGGTCTTCGGGGCCTCCTTGTGGGTGTTTCTAGATCTCCAGACCCACCAACTACTCCCCACCCCCCACCAAGGCCACTCTCTAGGCATAGACAGCACTCCATGGCAAGATGAACTTCATCACCCAGGCTCGCTCAGACCCAGTCTTACTAGAGCCTGTGGTCAGGCTGTGTCTGGCTTAATGAGTGACTCCCAGGTTAGCAGCCGGTGCCCATAGTGCCTGGAGTCTCCAGGCACCCTTAGCAATCCTCGAAACTGAATCCCCAACGTGGCTCCTGGGCCTCTGTGTGTTTATGAATCTGGCTGATGGATGGAGCAGAGCATGTAAACATGAGACCACTTGAGGCTGCCAGTGTTAGCGGGGCAGAGAGGGCATGCTTGTGCCCATTAGGGGCCCCAACAGGGGAGATTAGTCCTACCTGTCAGGACAGCTCACTGTGGTGGGCTCCTAAGCCGACTTTGCTGTGTTAGCACACTTTGCTTGTGCTGGGGCTTTCTGTCTCTAAAGTCAGAGCTGGGGGAGGAGGGTGTTGGGGAAGGTTTGGTCTGTGAAGTGCTTGTCATTCATTCAACCATGACATTCAACCTCAGCATTCACATAGAGCTGAACTTGGTGGTCCAGACTTATAATCTCAGTGCTTTTGAATCTCTTCACATGCATTGCACTGCTCCACAATTGTTTTTTTAAAGCCAATATTTTTTAAAGCAATTCATTTGGGTCAGAGCAATGATTCAGTGGTTAATAGCACTTGCTGCTCTTCCAAGAGACCTGAGTTTAGTTCCCAGCACCCATACCAGCTTCCTGACAGAAACAAAGGCAAAGTTAGGGAGATCTCTAGGGCTCACTGGCCAGCCAGTCTAGCCTTAATTGTCCATCCCTAGGCCAGTAAGAGGTCCTGTCTTTAAAAAACAAGATGGACAGTCCCCCAAGGTTGATCTCTGGCCTCTACATTAACTTTTGTGACAGGCTGAATATATTTGGTCCCCATAAACTCATACAGAGTGTCACCATTAGGAGGTGTGGCTTTGTTGGAGAAAGTGTGTCACCGAAGGGGCAGGCTTTGAAGTTTCTTATGCTCAAGCTATGCCCAGTGTGACAGTTCATTTCCTTTTGCCTGCAGATCAAGATGTAGAATCTTCAGCTCCTTCTCCAGCACCATGCCTACATGCTGCCATGTCCCATCATGAGGATAATGGGCTAAACCTCTGAAACTATAGGTCAGCCCCAATTAAGTGTTTCTCTTTATAAGAGTTGTTTATGATGTCTCTTTACAGCAACAGAAACCCCAACTAAGACAGCTGTATACACATATATGCACATTCCTCCCACATTTGCACCCCCACCTATCCACACATACACATGTACAAATATACACTAATCCGGGATGGGGTATGCTGGACCGGGGAGCCTGGTATACTGGCATGAACCTGCCATACCAGCATTTAGTTCTTTTCTTCCACCACGTGGATCCTGGGGATCAAATTTTGGTCATTGTGCTTGGTGACAAGCGCCTTAGCCCACTGAGATATTTTGCTAGTCCCTCAGCCCAAGAATTCCCAAGGCAGAGAGAAGCAGAAGAATCTCGAATTTAAAGGTAGCCAGAGCTACATATCACACACACACACATATACACACACACAAAACCTTAAACAAAAAGTCAACTTACTGTTGCTACATGCTAAAAAAAAAAAAAAATCATTAACCTATTTTCAGACCTGTAAAATAAATGGGGGACTTTAGGGATCCCAGCTTGTTCTTACTTCCTGCCCCAGAACCTCAGCTATGTATCCAGTCTTCCAGTCCTCTATCAGGTGTCAGATTATGGAACAAAAGCTGCCATGGCTCTGGAAGTCACCACATGCCACCCCTATATCATTAACAAATAAATAAAGGGAACCCATGTCAACCTCAGTTTCTTTGTAAGTGAGCTATAGATGGTCACAGAAACTTCCAAGAAAGATGTCCATGAGGATGAAATGTACATAAAGCCTCTGCCTAATATAGACTCAGAAGAAGAATCGGTGACTGTGTCTTGTGCCTCTCCAGGGTTGGGAATACTACAAGGAATGTGCAGGTACACCCCTGCCCTCAGAGGGTCAGCACATAGCACATGTTATGGGACAGTGCAGAGAGTTGAACCATAAGTTCAGACAGAGGGAGCATAAAGGGACATAGTCTGTAAGGCTAAGACACAAAGTGACCATGAGGCTGAGCTCCGGAAGCTAAAAGGAGCCAACCAGAGATGGGGGAGCCTCCCACACAGGGAGAAGAAGCTGGCAAGATGCTGAGGTGGGATCTGGGAGGAGATGAGTAAAAGCAGGGAGCAGTGTGTCAGCAGGGGACACCATGCCTCCTACACATAACAGGACAGAAAGAGACAGCGCTGTTCTTCCTGCTGTGTTGATATGGGCCTCTTTGTTACTGCAGCATCTTTGTTTCTATGACCAATACACAGTGTGGAGCATGACTGTCACCTTCCACACCCTAAGGCCCCGAGTCTGTGAAGCTAACAAGCAGTATGCTCCCTCCACATGACCTGAAAAACACCCATGCCAAATTGCTGGCTCATAGTCTCCAAGTTCCTCATTGGAGATCTCAGTTCATCTACAGATCTATGGCAGACAGCTCAGTGGTGATGCAGAGGAATCGCCACTCCTGAGTGCCTATGACAGGCATGGTTACAGACAACAAATTTCCTTTTAACTGCTGTGACTTTTTTTTTTTTTTTAATTCCTACAACATTAAGGAGGAAGTGTGATTTTCCTAAGGAGGAAGCCAGTAGGCATCACGTGCGATCTATTCCTACAAGGCCAGGTCCCCTGCTTCCCCTTTCCATATCTCACAGTCCAGCACGCAGAGACCAGAAGTTGAACTGTCTTCCTCAATCACGCTCCACTTTATTTTCTAAGACACTCTCACTGACCCTGGTGCTCACCAGTTCAGCTAGACTGGCAGACCAGCAGGCCCTAGGGAACCCCCTGTCTCCACCTCCCCAGTGCAAGGCTATAGGTGCATGCCACCACTCTTGGCTTGTAGGTGGGTTCTAGGGATCAAACTCATGTCCTCTTGTTTATAAAGCAAAGCCCTTCATCAGCTAAGCCATCTTTCTAACATATCCCCAGACATTTTTAGGATTCAAAACATAGTAGCTCCCAATGGGAAAGCTATCGCTCAGAAGTGGACTTTGGGGGAAAATAGGTCCTTTTGGGGAGCCAATTCCTGGGAGGAGACATGTGGGGGGCCATGAGTGAGGCAGTATTCTTGCCTAGGTGGTTCTCATGGCTGTCCACCATTCCCAACCTCGGCCCTGAAGCCCCTCCTTTCCACAGCCTCCATCTCTCCAGCATGAATTGAGAAGTGACTGGGACCATCACCTCTGCTGGAGAAATTCTTAATCACAGACACTGTAGATGCCCAGTGAGCAGGTCAGAGGAACAGTCAACTAGGTCTAGCCACAGAGTGACCATGGAGCAAGAGCTATTAACCAGCAAAGCAGAAACCCTCTCAGAGAGTGAGAAGCAGCTGGCAACAGACCAATGTGGGGATAGGGAGAAGATGAGCGTGAAGGACAGAAAACATTAAAAATAGGGCCAGCTCAGGGTGTCAGCAAGGGCCTACTTGGGGCAGGTGGCCATGTTTTCTCAGCACCTGCAAGGAAGGCTCCTAACTTAGGAGCCCTGCCTGGGACCCACATCAGGATGAGTATGCACATCCAAGTCTTTCCAGGTCCAGAAACAGCCAGAGTCAAACAGAGCCGTGCAAATCCAAGAGACACTTGTGTGAGAAGTACCCTTCCCATGGACAACAAGGAGCTGAGCCTAATAGGGACAGCAAAGAGTCAGAGCCGCAGTACAGCTCAGGCTCCGAAACAGGGAGCAGGCAAAACTATTTGCTTTATTTAAAGAAGTATCTTTTAAAAGACTCTTAGTTTCACTTCCATACATGGAAGTGGATCCCACCATCCCTAAATGAAAAGTGACAGAAGCAATTGGAGACAGGTGTGGGCGATGCATTGCAGACACGCCTGGGGCCCAGGGGAACAGGTCTGTCCACAGGAACACTCACACACATGGGGACATGCATGCCTACAGGGACACACACCTGTGCTTGTGGGGATATCTATGAGCCTGGGAACCAGTACCCATGTAAGACCAGCACTCACAAAAGCACGCTAACACATAGGCACATGCATGTACATTTGGGGGCTTAATTTACACAAGCTGCGCCCTTTCTGTAAATAAAGGGATGAGATCTGCCTACCCCAGAGACCCCAGAAACAGCTTCACTGGAAATGGGAGATGAGAACATTAGTGATGAGGAGAAACACAGAAGCCATGTGCTTGTCCTCTCGACATGAGAGCTGTGTCACTCCAGGGACTTAAGTCTAACCTGTAGCTGCTGTGTGTACTCATGACATTTTTTTTTCTGCATGGATGCCAAAACTAAATTCACACACACAAGCACAGTCATAGAGCATAGGGATAGCCTCAACCTTGAACATAGCCCAGGAGACTTGTTTTGTTTTAATTTTAGGACAGGAACTTGCCATGTAGCCCAGGCTACCCTAAAGCTTTTGATACTCTACCTCAGCTTCCCCAAGGACTAGAATCACAGGAATAACTCTACCATGCCCAGCCTCCCAATTGTTATTATTATTATTATTATTATTATTATTATTATTAATTTGAGGCAGGTTCTCACGTAGCTCAGCATGGACAAGGATAACACCAGGCTTCCAAGTTTGGTTTGGTTTTATGACACAAGGTTTAATTTGTTGATGAGGCTAGCCTCAAATTCATTCCATAGACCAGGCTGACCTTAAATTTCCAGCCCTCCTGTTTCAGCCTCCCAGGTTCTGGGCTAATAGGCATGTACCACAACATCTAGTTTAAACATTTAAGGCTCTCCCTTCCCCCATCCCCTCCCACTGGAGTGCTGAGGATTGAACTCACAACCCCACTCATGTATACCTGAAGCCCCCACACCTATAGGTTCTTGCGGTTTTCTTTGTTTTTGGTTTTTTGTTTTTAAAGAACAGCCATAGGTTTAAAGAAAGTGACTACCACAATTAACTGATTTCAACTGCAGCTCTCCTACCCTACCTCCAAGCCCACTCCATGCAAAGCCAGTCTGTGCCCCCTCCACACTCCCTCACCATCCCCTCCCCACTCCACCCACCCCACCCCTGCCATGTGACTTTCTCCATTGTTCCTCCTGCTTGAGTAGCTTCTCCTACAGTTAAGAAGCCTGGTTCTCATCTGCCAAGGTGCCCTGCTCTGCTCTCCCCTCATGGCTCGCTCCACTGCCTGTCTGTAACACAGCTAGCTACAGCCTGTCCTTTCGACAACTGAGCAAACACAGCAGCCTGGTGGGCGGCCGAGGTCAACTTTTGTGCCAGTGTTTAATGGTTCATCCGTGAGGTCTGGGCTATGGCGGAGGCACGGGCCAGCAGCTCCAGTGGGAAAATACACATTAACTTGGCGCCGTTCTCAGGATGGGGACAGGTGCCAATGAGGGTCTGGGGAGCATAGCCCGAGGCAGTCAAAGCCTGGGTGAGAAGGTCCCCTTCTGCAGAGTCAGTCTCTGTCACACACACCCCAAGGTTGAGTCTGTCCAGCAGGTGTACAAACACTGGCTGTAAAGAACCACCAGGACTCCACGGCAGGTAGACATGGCATGCAGGGGTCAACAAGACACTGGTGGGAGCCAAGATGGTATGTGGGCACCATCAGCCATGTAGGACCCTGATCCATGTGCCCTTCTGTGGTTCAGTTCCCCTCCCCTCCCCAGCCCACCCCATTCTACCATCTGCTAGAAAAGCAGGCTGTACACCGGCCTTACACACTGGCCTCAGGAGAACTCAGTCAAGCAGAGGTAGAGTAAACATAGTAGTGCTAGGTTGCTGATTCATGGGGTGGGCATGAGCTGCTAGGCTCCATCTGGGGAGCCCATGGCCTTACCTTCTTCCTGAGTGAGGCCTAGTGTCTACTTTGAATGCATATCCTAGCTCATCTTCAAACCATCCATGTTTGTCTATGGAACTCCTCCTGAACACAAGTTGGTCCCCATTCCAGCTGGCCCCCATCCCTACCGACCTCCACCAAAGCTCCCCATCCTGTTTTTTAAAAATATTTAATTTTTTATGTGAATTGATGTTCTGCCTGCATGTATAACTGTGTAAGGGTGTCAGATCTTGGAATTACAGACAGTTGTTAGCTGCCATGTGGATGCTGGGAATCGAACTCAGGTCCTCCAGAAGAGTAGTCAGTGTTCTTAACCACTGAGCCATCTCTCCAGCCCGACATCACTTTCAATGACTCCCATCTTTTCTGACCTCTCTGCTCTTGGTGTTCCATTGTCCTTGCTAACAATGAGACACTTTGCTGTCCTTGCCCATACATGGACACCCCTGCTGACCTCCCCTATAAATGGACTCCTCTGACTTCCCCTTAGATGGAACTCCCTTTGTTAATCCCCCTCATCATTTGCCCCCATCCTGGCTGACCCACCCAATAACACCTGCCATCCAGAAGTCATTGAGCCTAGTGATTCTGTCCCTGCCGGCTCTACAAATCACAATCCACACCCCACTGCCCTCCATCCCCACCCAACCAACAGAGAGTTCCAGGACCTACTCGAAAAGGGTCTCCATCATCCATAGGTCACCTTCCATCAACTCACTGTGGCCCTGGAAGGTCTTTGCAAAGAGTGTTGCCACAACTGACTCTGTCCCTCATCTATGGCTGGATGTGCTAGGAATTTTCCTCCTCACCAGCCATGGTATCTGGAACCCTGTAGTGGTCACCTTGTTCAAGTGAGTCCCAGTTTCTGGATAACATATAGGCACCCCTACAAATGTGATATACCCTGCCCTACTTCTATTTTGAACCCAGAACACAGGCCCCAAGGATACAAGCTTGTTCTCCAGGTGCAGCTGGGCGGGGCATGCACAGGCAGTTAGGCCTTTGACACAGCCTAGGACTAATGTCCTATATCTACAAGTCCAGAGTGCATCGGGTGCCTGATAGGCACAGCTTCCTGCCTCTGCCATACTCTATTTTTTCTTTTCCAGTTATGGTCTCTGCCTACCAAGCCTCTACCAGACAAAGAGGAACTCAAATGGAGATCTGGTCATTCTCTCAGAGATCCATAGCCACCACCGTGCCCAGATCTCAGATCTTCCAGCCCTAGAGGAGTTCCACCAGCTGCTCCAGCCAGTAAACCCAGTGTGCTGTGTTGCACCTATGGGTATATGTGATGTGTATGCAAGAGTGTGGGTGTTGTTTAGCTGTGCACATGCATGTACTGTGTATGTATAAACATGGGTGCTTGTGCATGTGAGCTACCATATGATGCTATGTGGGTATTTGTGTTATGTATCCACAAGTATAAATGCTGTATTGTGTGTGCTGTATGTGTGCACGTGCACGCACATGTGTGCATGCTTGCTTGAGAATATGGAGTCTTGCTATATTACTCAGACTTGTCACACTTCTTTTCTGGTTTATCAAGGACTCTTTATGTGGCCCTGGCTGTCCTGGAACTCACTCTGTAGACCAGGCTGGCTTCAGACTCACAGAGATCCACCTACCTCTGCCTCTCAAGTACTGGGGTTAAAGGCGTGCACCACTACTGCCCCATTCAGGCTTGTCTTAAACTCCCGGGCTCAAGAAATCCTCTTGCCTCAACCTCCCAAATACCTGGGACGCTCTAATAGATATGCAACCACCATAGCCTGTGGGAGTCAAAGCCACCAAACTGTCCTTGTAGTAAGTTTAAAATGTAAACTTTGTGTGATTTATATTTTAATCACTGGAATTCCAACTATATGTGACAAGCCTCAGTTCACTCCATCCATGGTCTTGCATATGCCCTCAGAATTATACCCTGGCCTCCTCCACATCTCCTTATCTGGCAGGGTCCAAACCCACCATGCTGGGCAATCCCTCAACCACTGCTGTCTCTGCCCTGGCTGGACCCCAACCCACTCATTTCCCAGGGGTGTGGAGAATTACACTCCACTCTCAACAGCCACTTCTGAGTCCCAGATAGCATTAGGGCTATGGATGAGCAATGGCCAGTGCACAGGAGTCTCCTTGGCAGGCCCACTACTTCTGCACTGTGCTCCTATGAGTGGTTTCCTAAGATATTAGCCCTGCCCAGCCCTGCTTCCTGATATCCAAGGCCTATATGGAGGGCAGCGGAGGGTCTGAAGGGCTGGGTGGGCAGCTATGGAATGCAGTGGGTCAAGGCTCCACAGATGGCTAGCTTATCCAGACTGGCTTGCACATCTGTTTGGGTTTCCCAGCAAAACATCTGTCCTCATAGGAATTGCTTCTGCATAGTGTTTAAGGCGCCTCTGTGGAGCCAGGAGTCTCAGCTGGGTAATCCCAGACCGTGGAAGCCAGCAGATACATTCCACATCTGTCTCGCTGGGACACATGTGACTGGCAGGGCAACGATAATGGGAAATTGGATTCCAGCGTCTGCAATGGAGGCCTAGGATGTGGGGGCTGCTGGGTCTCTGGAGAAGTCGAAGGAATGGGAACAATATGCCTTTGATACTGGTTTGGGAAGGAATGTTCTATGTTGGTTTCTTCTTCTTCTTCTTCTTCTTCTTCTTCTTCTTCTTCTTCTTCTTCTTCTTCTTCTTCTTCTTCTTCATTGAGACAAGGTCTCACGTAGCCCAGGATATGTAGCCAAGAATGACCTTGAACTTCTAATCCTTCTGCTTGCAGCTCTAAAGCACTAGGATTATAGGCATGTGCCCTCACAGCCAGTTTATGTGGTGAGAAGGACAGGACCCAGAGCTTTGTGCGTGCCTGGCAAGTGCTTCAGCACAGGAAACACAGTCCTAACCCTCGTAATAGCTTTTCCTTTGAGACAGGGTCTTGCTCTAGAGAACAGCCTACTGCACAGGCTCTGAGTCTCACAGAAATTCTCTGAAACCAAATGATAGTATGCATTTGAAGGGTCAGTTTATCCACTATGAGTCAGTATGTTAAGGCCATCTCAGCCATGGAGGTTCCTCTGCTCCCTTCACTGTGAGCTGTAGCATCCGTCATCCCAGCCACTAGGAAATGTAGCTGTGATGTACCCAGGACATAGCCATGGCAAACAGTCTCTAAGAGGATTTCTTCCACACCAAGCTTTGGAAACACAGAACCCTGCTGAATCAAAGTGGCCATGCTAACTTTCCATGAGAAAGACAGTAGATCAGTGTCCATGGTCCTCAGCGACCCTCTTGGTGAGCTATGCTCATAGGAGCCTCCTTGGCCCACTGGATGGGGTCTGAGGAGTGGGTACTCATGATTACCAAGTAAGTGGTCCAGGCATGGTGAATCCAGACTTCCCTGGGAATCCTGACAGCTCATCACCAGTAGCTCCAGCCAACAAGCTGGAAAACACTGGTGAATGAGATCACCCAGTGCCAGACACACAGGGTAAAAGCAACGCTCCCACTCCTGAGAAAGCCCCCACACCTTGGAATCAACAGGCACAGGCAAGTTCTGAGCCCTGCTTGGCTCTTGGGAATTCCTTCCATTCCAGCCCGGAGGCAAATTCACAAAGTTGCCAACTGTGCCTCCCAAACCCCTATGACATAGCAATGCCCCTGGGTTGGGGGTTGAGAAGGCTCCACCTACGTGGCCCTAAGGCAGGAAGAATATAGCTGTGTCTCCATTCTCCACTAAGGATGGCTGTTGCCCCAGCACAGGCCAGCTAGCTGACAGCCACACCTCACATGCCTTCCAATACCGGGACAAATATAAGGCCTTAGGTTTCAGATGGCTGGTCAGGAGGCCCCCTTTGGAGCTGTGACCCTGGCCTGGGATCCAGAGGTACTGGATGCCCCCTGTTGACTCATGAGAGGAGTCTGGATCACCCAGGCAACATGCATTGTGGTCACATGGGGCTGGAGAGATGGCTCAGCGGTTAAGAGCACCGTCTGCTCTTCCAGAGGACCCGGGTTCGATTCCCAGCACCCACATGGCAGTTAACAACTGTCTGTAGTTCCAGTTCCAGGCAAATAAATAAATAAATAAAGGTTTTTTTTTTTTTTTAAAAAAAAAAAGGGGGGCTGGAGAGATGGCTCAGAGGTTAAGAGCATTGTGGTCACATGCAGCAAACAATGTGCATGGTACATGTACCCAACAATGCAATCTTACAATACATACTTCCAACCTACACACACTCCCATACCAGACGTAATCAGCAGCGCGTACATCAAACATCAGAGTGAACAATCACTGGATCTTTGCCACAAGCCCTGTATGCAGCCTCTCTACCATGCGGTCCAGTATCAGGACGTCCAACACAGTTGGTACCTAGCTTATACTTGTGCCGTCTTAAAGACTATTTCTCTACTTCAACACCCCATCCCCTTCCTGCCTTCTTCTTCCTCATCTGCTGGTGACTTTTTCGCATGACAATAGACCATGTGTCACCTGGAGACAACTTCTCACCTCTTCTGCCTTCTCACTTGCTTCTGCGCTGATCCCTTGTTCAATTTATTCTACATGGACAATCCTGTGTGATTTCTTGGCAGGTATTATACAATCTAACAGTCACTTCAATCCCAGAATAAAACAACTGGCTAGCAGGACTCCAACAACTGTCCAAGCCCAGGAATCTCTTAATCATCCCTTTCCCAGCCAGACCATAGACCCTCACTCCCCAAATCCAGTTACTATCCATATCTCTGAGATGTACAGATGTGCAGACATACAGTGTACTTTTCCAATACCCTACTTCACTTCCCTCATGTCCTTCTACAGTGTCCACCTCCCTTGGGCTGGAGAGATGACTCAGTGGTTAAGAGCACTGACTGCTCTTTCAGAGGACCCGAGTTCGATTCCCAGAATCCACATGGCAGCTCACAACTGTCTCTCTCTTCACTTCTAGAGGATCCAAGACCTTCATACAGACATATATGCAAGCAAACCACCAATGCACATAAAAATAAAATAAAAAATTTTAAAATCCCTCTTCAAAGGGTTGGCTAGTCCTTGCCATGCCTACAGCCAAGGGAGCTGACTCTGGAGAACTATCCGAAGCATGGCTCCCCATGGCTCCACTCATCTCCGGCAGGGCCCAACCTTCCAGCGCTACTCCAAGGAGAAGAGCGTAGGACCCAACAAAATGACATTAAAACACAGTTCAAGGAGCCTCGAGGACAATGGTGACAATGAGTAAGGACAGTGAGTCTGAGGCGTAAATACACTCCACGGAGCCACAGTGCCTGGTGTGTGGTAGGGTCGGCATTGGTCCAGACTCAGTGACCCTGAGCAGAGCAAACATGTCCCTCAGGGGCGCCTGGGTGCAGTGTGTGTCTGGCCTTCTTCCTGCAGGATTGCAAAGGTGCCCTCTATGCCCAGTATGGAGGCGAAACACTCTGATGTTGTTAAGGCTGTGTCCCCAGGCCTGGGGGCAGCTGACAGATGTGTTGTTTTAGAGTTGCTTCAACACTGTGGACATTCATACAATTAATTTGCTAAGCGAGGAGATAAATCCAATCCAGTGTTGCCATGGCAACGCCTCCCATGCTGCCCAATTTCAGACTTGGGATTTTATGAGAAGCCATCCTTCCTGGTCCAGCTGTTTCCCTGGACTCTCAGAGCCCAGGAATGGGGCGGGTGGCGGGGACGGGGGGCAGGGAGAAGGGTGGCAGCTTAAATTGAGGAATGCGGGTCTGGAATCTGAGCTGCTGAGAACTTGCTTTTCTCACCCAGCTCCTGCCCAACTCCTCTTGGCTTTTCTTGGAGAGCTGAGGGAGCCCTTGGATCCAGATGAGGTTACCCATGCTTCCAGGTCCTGGCAGGCCCAGCTCAGGCCCATGGTACCCTCACTGGAAGGCCAGCCAGAGTCTGTGTCCTGCCAAACCCAGGTCCAGACCCAGCAAAGGCTCTGCCCCATCTCAAAGGCTCCTGGCCCACAGAAGCCCGCCCTATACTGCACGCAGAGGAGCAAGGCAGGAGATCTCGAGCTTCGAAAGCATGGGGGCCCTGCACCACTCCACTGGTACCTTCCACCTTGCTATCCTAGGCACTTGGCTCCCACCAGTGGGTGTGCCTGCAGGAGGCGCGCCTAGCTCCTGCCCTGTCTACTGAGTGTTTTCTAGAAGCTCCAAGGACCGAGAGGCTGGCAAACTTCCCTATCCAGCTCAGGGACAGCTGGTTAAATACCGCAATAAGAAATAAGTTATATGGCCCTGCAAAGACCCCTATGGAGCATAAAAACTGTCCATCCAACTCCCTAATCTGCTAGTGTGGCATCTTGTAGCTCTCAGAGCTCTGAGTCCCTGGGACAGGTAGAGACACCTCTTCCCGTCATTGGGGATGGGGAAGAGGAATATAGAGATGTGAGCTTCACATCCAGGTTTCCCAAGACTGTAGTGTCCTCCTAAAGCGCCAAGGACACCATTTACAAAACAACTTAGAAAATCCACAGTAGGAAAATGTAACAAATGGGGGAGAGGGGGAGGCCAGGAGTGAGAGAAAAAAGAGACTTCACGCCTCAAGGAGAGGAGTTAAGACATGGCAGCTGGGCGTGCCTGCCCACATCCCACAGAGAGCTGAGTCTGACCCTCTCCATGCACATCTGGCTTAGATGTGGCCACCTCCCTCAAGCCATGTGAATAAGCTGCAGTCCCCTGCGGCACATTTTGGTTCTAAGCATCTCTGATTTCTGTGGACCTGGGGTCTGTGGGTTGACTTACCAGATTCAGCTGATCACAGAGGAAGAAGGGGGGGGGAGTGAGCGACGTTGCCAAGGAGACCACTTCAAACACATTTTATAAGGTTGTGAAAACTATACCTTCCCCTGGGGTTGGGTTACATCTCAGAGGCCTAGACAATACGCTGTTCATGTGAACCAGACCCAACCTCTCCCTCACCTCCAGTCAATGAAGGGGAAGATGATTGATGCTGAGGCCACCCTGGGAAGCAGTAGCCTTCTTGGAAACCTTTCTGCATTGAGGACATTGGAGACTTATAGAGAAGCTGGTCCCAGCCCAGCCCTACTGCCTGAGATTTCCCAGAGGTAACTGACAGTTCATACACTGTCCCCAAACAGCAGATCCTTCTGAAGACTAGAGTCTCCTAAGGTCAAATCTCAAACCTTCACCAGAGAAACATGAAGAGATGGGAAGGATTCACAAAAATATACAAAGCAGAGAGAGGCAAGGCCAAGATGGTTTATAGAGTGAGATTCTGTCTCAAAAAGACAAAGAGAGAATAGAAAACAGCTCAGTTAGCCAAGCGTCTACCATACAAGCATGAGGTCCTGAGTTTGATCCCCAGCATCTCCATAGAAAGTTGGGGGAAATAGCATATCCTCGTAAACCCAAAATTTGGGACATAAAGACAAGAGGGCATTGGCTGCCCACCTTCCCTCCTGACTCTGTTTTTCTCCACACCACTTTTTTAATCCTCATTGAGACAAGGTCACTCCATGTGGCCCAGGTTGGCCAAGAACTCCCAATCCTCCTGTCTCAGTTTCTCAGGTAGTGGGCTTATAGGTGTGTATCATTACACACAGCATACATTCACTTCTCAACCAGAAGATGGGCTCCTATAGACACTCAGAACAGCATCACACCGAGGTCACAGTCATGGCCAAACAAAAAGATTCGGAACAGAGGACTTTCAGAACTATGGGGGCGGATAGGAGACAATCCTGGGGTAAGGCTAGGGCCAAATGTCCTCACAACAGGCATGCTGGGAGTTTTGCACAGCTCCCATTGGGATGCCAGCCATCATTCTGGTCCTTAGAACCTGAGAACCAAGTGTGTTCTGCTAGCTGATTTCTCAGGTAGCTGTCCCTGCATCTCTCTTTCTAAAATGGTCAAGAGTGGACTCTTGGGCCTTGAGTCTGTGTGAAGCCACCTCCCACCCCCAGAGATAGACAGACAGACAGACAGACAGACATGCTCTGGCTTTGGCCTGTACACAGGGAGGAATGTTGAGGATGAGGTGCTGGGATGGAGGGAGTGGCCCCATTCTAGTCTTAACCAGAACAGTCATTTGCTCTATGCATGGTTCTAGACCGTTCCTCTTTACTTTTTTTTAAACTATATTTATGTATTTGCATGTGTGTGCATGTATACACCAAGTTTGTAATGTGTGCATGTGCTCATGCATTCATGTGCAGTATGTATGTGTGAGGTACATATGTGTGTGTGCATGTGTGTGTGTGTGTGTATATGTGGCGTGTATATGTGTGTGCATGTATGTGTATGTGTGTGGGGTGTGTATATGTGTATATGTACGTGTGTGTATGTGTGTGTGTACATGTGTATGTGT
>PVIH01005078.1:90252-129745 GCA_004025045.1 Sigmodon hispidus
GGGGGGGAATCTCAGCGGGGGGGGGGAAATCTCAGCTTGCTTTCCTCTTTGCATTCAGTCCAGGACCCCAGTAGAATAGTGTTGGGATCTCCCATGTTTAGAATGGGTCCTCCCATATATAAGGGTGAGTCCTCCCTTTAGTAACCCAACCTGGAAGTTCCCTCACAGATATGCCCAGAGATTTGTCTACTAGGTGATTCTGGAGCTTGTCAAGTTGAGCATCAGGATCAGCCATCACAGGACTTCCCCTAGGAAGCAGAGAGTTTAGTGACCTGTGACTCTGGGTTTCTAGGATTGGGACTTTGCAGGCATATCAGGCTGGTCTGAACCAGATTTGATGGGGAAGTTGAGAATCGAGGGTAGAGCTGGGGTCCTGCAACTGTATTCTGTGGTTCATGGAGACACTTTGGGGGCAGGTTTCAATATTCCCATTGAACAGATGAGAAAACAGAACTCAATAGGTCAGTGAGACTGGAGGTCTGAGCCCAGGATTTCTGACAGCTCAAGTTTAAAGTCATTCTTCAACCTCCTCCAGGCTTGTCACTGGTCAAGGGGCACTGGACATGCTGGTGGACTGCCTGTCCATGCTCTGTGGGTATCCCTATACTAACTTATAGTCACCCACTGCTCCGGGCAGAATCTGAATCCTGGTCATGACACCTAACCCTTCTTCAATGTCTTTCCCAGAATCCCATTAAACTGTTCTCGCTTGGCACTGTGAATGCCCAGCCTCTTCTCCTTTGACACTTAACTATTTAGTCTTCAAGTGGGACCTTCCTGGGCTGTCCATCCCACCTTCTAGGGTCCTCAAGTCATAGTGGCAGGGTCTGGCTGCTAAGAGCCCTGGTGGCTGCTAATGGCTCTCTGTTTCAGTCGTGGACATCACCCTCCTACTGTTGGTTCAAGCCGCAACAACTTCCCCTCCTTTAAATTGTCTTGGTCAAGTATTTTATCTGAGCAATGAGAAAAATAACCAATTCACTCAGTGTCCAGCAGTGCCAGGAGTGAGAACCTCATTAAGTTGTCCTCAGCTACCTGACCCCCAACAATTAGACAGCGGTTCTGCCAGCAGAGGCTGGAACAAGTCTGTTTCCATGACAACAAGATGGCACAATTGGAAAGCCAGTGTCTAGGTTCTTGTGACGCAGAACTGTTGTGTCTGCTGATGGGTGCAGGTCAGGGTAGCTGCGGTGGCAGCAGCCTGCTCAGTGACCTGGCCCAAGCCATTTAAATCCCATCCAGCCCTAAAAAAAAAGGCATCTCTTTTGAAAATGTGTAGTCCCCACTGACCACCTAGTAATTAAACTCTCCTAGTGGGATGAAAGCAGGTTATGACCCAGGAACCGCAAATGCTAAAAGTTGGTACAGGGGGCAGGATAATGCCAAAAATGTTGTGGGGCCTAGGAAAGTGGTCAGGCGGCAGGGGAAACCAGCCTGCTTTGTTCTTACACTGAGCAGGCACCTGCTAATCCTCTGGTGACACGGGAGATTCCCCAGCTTAGCAGACTAAGACTCCCCAGCGTGCAAGACAGAAACCCAAGAGGGTTCCGACGAGGCTCAGCCTTGGAACCTGCCTGTAGAAGCTAGCTCAGCCTTCTCCCCAAGTAGCCTGCCTGGTGCAGGGTCTCGGTCTGCCTGTACCCCTGGCACACCTTGGAATGGTTAGTATAGACCATCAATTTGACAGAATCTTGAGTCACCAGGAAGGGAGCCTCAGTGAAGGATGATGTTGGTGTAGGTTAGTCTGTGGGCACGCCCATCTGTAGGGGATTGTCTTGATTGTGTTAATGGAGGTGGAGATGTCCACCTGGAATGTGGGCAGCACCATTTATACATCCTGAACTGAAGGCAAAGGACAGCAAACTGAGTTCTGGATTCCAGGGCACTCAATCCTTGGCTGTGGCTGGGATGGGAACAGTTGCATCTGGCCCCTGCTGCTGTGACTCCCTGCCATGATGGATGGGACCTTGGAACTGTGAGCTAAAATAAGCCCATTCTTCCCTAAATTGCCTGTGATGGAGTCTTTTGTCACATTCATAAGAAAGGAAACCAACACAGACCTCAGCCAAGATCCCAACCTGGGACTCCAGACAGAGTATGGACTCGCCTTCCATGGTCCCTGGGGTTTTCCTTTCTCCCCCACCTACAAAGTGTGCCTGGCTCTCAAACAATCAGTGTGAGGCTGGGTTAGAGGATCACTGTGTGGACAGGAGAGGAAGATGGTGGTTGCTGAACATGCAAAGGGTCCACCTTGCTCAGGGTGTTCCAAGTAGGACAATGGGACCAAAGACCCTGCCCCCCGTCTCTCTCTCTCTCTCTCTCTCTCTCTCTCTCTCTCTCTCACACACACACACACACACACACACACACACACACACACAGAGCACTGAGAACCACATCCTATCTACTACCAACACTGTCTACCCCATGGTTCAGAAGAACCAGAACCCAGGATGTGACTTTGGCTCCCAGCACAGCCTGTCCTAACCGGGCCACCTATGCTAGCCAGACAAGAAGCAGGCCATGACTGAACTTTCTCTGTCATCTGAAACCTCCAAACACATATCCCACCCCATCTCACCCCTGCACTGCACCATGAGCAACAACTCAGAAGTTTCTCAGCCATTTTTGTGGGTGTAATTTCTTACTGCCTTGGGGTTCTCACTCTGGGCAAGGGTGGAGGGGTCATCTACTCCCATACTGTGTGATCCCCTGTGGATCTCAGAAACTCTACAGAACAAGGGGGTGAATGGTGATGGCAATTGTCATACTACCTGTGCTATGCCTGGTTCTTGTGGAGCTGACTTAGAAAGTCAATAAGAATGTGGGTTCTTCAGAGTGAATGGCATTAGGAATGGGGATCCATATCTGCTTAGGATATAAGTTCCTAGGGACTCAGAACAAGTCATGCAGAGGTCTCACAAGATCGTAGTATGATCTCTCTTGCACAATTTGATTTTGTATATGTGACTTCCCCACCCCACCCCCACCCACTTTGGAGACAGGGCTTCACATAATCCAGGCTGGACTCTAAGTTGTTACGTAACTGAGGGTGACATTGGATTTAGGAGTTCATCTCCTGAGTCATGGAATTACCACTGTGCCTGACAGTGCTGCATATGGAACCCAGGGCATTGTGCATGTTAGGCAGGTCTTCCACCAATCCAGCCCCTCTACTGGGAATTCCTAACTCACTAGTTGCAGGCACAAGGTTCCCCCAAAGGGGCAGAAGAACATAGGGCCCAAGGCTTAAATAAAAGAAAAAGAAAAAAAAAAACAACTCATGGACTGCTGGTCTCTGTTGAGCCCTTGCCTGAGTACCTACAGATGACAATACACCCCCAACTCCCTTACACAGACAGAGTAGCAAGGAGAGACACTTAGGGAACTTCCAAATTAGAGGTCACCAAATTCTAACTTGAATGTGGGTTCTGAGCTGACCTTGTGGGATGTAGCCAACTCCCTTAGGCCACTGGTGACTCTTCATTTCCTGCATCTCCCACTGTGAGCCCAGTGGTGTGATTTGGATGTATCCAAATCTGCTCAGGTGGGGGATGGGTGCAGACAGGATGCAAATTCTCCACAAGGGCTCTGCCCGATTCTGGAGCCCAAATACTATTCTTAGTGTCTGGGGATCCGAAATTAACCCAAAGAAAGTGCCAGTTCCCTCTGCGATTTGAGAGCATTCCTGAATAGAAAGTCCTGACCACAAAAGTCCCACAGCCAGCAATGACACAGCATAGACCAGACAATAAAGAAGCAGCTGGAGTTCCAGCCAGGTGTGCTCAGTGCTCAGAGGGGATGGGGACTGTGTCCTTTTGCAGGCAGGGAGGAGTCCCTAATGGCACTCTCCCACTGGACAGGCAGGTCTCTGCAGATGGAAAGCATGTTGGAGACAAAGGACTCCAGTGCTGCACCGTCTGTTCTGAGTCTTTGTGCCCACAGCAGCACAGGAGCCCTGATGTGCCAAGCATGCTGAGCCCTTCCTGGGGACAGCCACCTTCCAAGACAGTGAAGACCCACGAGTGTATCCTACAGAAAAGCTGACATCACATCAAGACCACACCAGGATGGGTTTTCTGTACCTCAGTGACTGAGCAAATGGGCTCCATCCTCAGCTCTTCTAGGGAACATTCTGGAACATCTCATCCCATGGCCACTCTCAGTTCTCACTGGAATAATCTATCTTGAATCCCAGTCAGTCCCAGGAGCTCCGTGTCAGAGGTCAGGAAGGTGGGCTCCAGAGGAAGCTGTGGGGCCTCAGGATGGAGCACTCCTGATGCTTTAGGATGAAACCTCATTCTCATCTCATGGTCCCCCATTCAAGCCCCCAAGCTCCCAAACGGCAGCCACCCCAAGACATTTGTATTCTGTCTCCATGATGCCTTTTAGCCTTTGACTTAATGTCAACTTGGAGGGACCCTGGGCTTTATTCTTGGTGACCTTGTGGTCCTAGATGGAGATCCAGCCACTACAACCAAATTCTATAGTATCTAGAAAGAGAGGAGGGAAATGCAATAGAATCATTCCCAGCAAACTTCCTGTTTTAAAGATCTTCCAAAACCTTTTCTGTTACTTTCCACTCATGTAAGGGCTGTGTCTACCAGGGAGACCCATTTTGACCTGAGACTTTGGTTTTTGGTAGTGTAGACCCTACTGCAATACCTCCTCCAAGATAGAGCATCCTGGCCAGGGTTCCACTCACCATGAGGATGCGCCTGTAGCTGTCACGGTCGATGCCCCAGAGTTTGAGGTCTGTTTTGGCCTTCACAGTGGCTGCTCTGGGGGTGCCGTAGATGAGGGCCAGCTCCCCGAAGCTCCCCCCCTCGCTGATGTTGGTAACCCATTCCCCATTCACATATACCTTTGGAGAAAAGAAAAGTCAGTGAGACATGTGGGTCACAATGGCTGTTTTCTCTATGGGGCATCCACACCCGACTCCAGTGGAAAAGACTTGTAAGACTCTTGGACCACTTCCTGCTCTGGAAGTAACTCTGGGTTAACCCTGTTCCACGGAGTTCTCATCCCACCTCACCCCATTCTACTCAGAGCCACAACTGGGCAGCATGGACCACCAAAGAACAGGTCAGGACCAGAGGACAGAATACAATGCATCCCAGCTACCTCCTGGGCAACTTGCCCATCCAGAGATCACCTCTCAGTCTCTCTGAGCCCCCATTTTCCTGACTGTTCCCCCAACCATTACACATGGCTAGATCCAGATGAACATCCTGCCTCTTGCCTTTCCCAGTTACAAACTGCCTGTCCTCTCTGGCAACTCAGTGATCACTCTGCCTGGGTATCCCTCTGACCCCCTTGTCCCACCCCTGTGGGCACACACTGACTGTCCCCCTTCTCCTCTGGACTTTTGCCACCAAGGCAAGCACCCAAGACTTTTTGGCCAGTGGCCTAGTTGAGACCCTGGATAGGCACCACTACCAAGCTGCACTGAGAAGAAGCGGGGACAAGATTCCCTTTCAGGCCGCGTGGGCCACGCACCCTGCACAGTGCGTATACTATGCACGGACCTTGCGCGGCCCACACCCAACCAGGACACAGAATGGGCAGATTGTTCATTCCCAGGGTGATTATGCAGCTCAGTTACTATAAATTGACACAATGCATGCTTTATCCCGCAGCGTCTCAATGAGCGTACAGAACCGTTCCCACTACTAAAACGGGTGCGTACCCGAAGAATGGATTGTGATGAATCATGGAAGCGATTCTTATTGAAATCAATGTCTCATTATCCGGTAATAACTGAGGCACAGAGATTTCTGTCTGAAAGAGAACGCCTTGCAGGTGATGGTTGTAACTCCACGATGAAGTGAGCAAGGCGTGGAGAGAGGCTGGCCAGCCACAGAGTGGGGGGTGGGGAAGACAGTGTCTCCCAAAGGCAGGACTCCACCAGATGGAATGTTGTGCCTCTTCCACCTGGCCTGGTGGGTTCCCCATGCCCCAAAGAAAGCTGGGGTACTGGGAGAGGAAGAGCTGAATACAATTCCTCAAAGAGGGTGTCATATACCTGTCACCCCAAACTATAGAATGAGGTCCTGTCTCAAGAAAAAAAAAAAAGAAAAGAAAAACAAACAAACAAAAAACTAGAGCCAAAAAGATTCACAAAGAATCTCAAAACAATGCCACCAAATGCTATAGGAAGTGTGGAGGGGGAACGTAGGAGAGGGAAGAAACCTGGCACTTCAGACATGAGTTTACAGATGTCAGAGCATAACCCCAGGACCTCACTTCGTTTCCATAGCCCAGAAGGAGGATGGCACAGCCTCCCCTCTGGTCTCAGATCTGTCACTGTTGTCACAGTGTCGCCGCTGCACCCTTTTCTGTGCTTCTGCAGGAACCTATGCATGAAGAGTTAATTTGTAGGAGGGAAAGCCCAGTAATCCAAATATGTAGCTCAGTGAGGATGCACATCCCTCCCAGGACCTCCTCAATGTCACCCTCAAGTCTGTCACTTAGTCCTAAGCTTCAGAGTGAATCCAGTCTGGATGGGTTTGGGCTGCCATAACCACATGATGTTGCCACATTATTGTTTTTGTTGCTTTTTGTGGTAATAGGGATTGAGCACAAGGCCTTGCACCCCAGCCCCTCACTGGGGGATTCTAGGCAGATGCTCTACCACTGAGCCACACCCCAGCCCCTCACTGGGGGATTCTAGGCAGGGGCTCTACCATTGAGCCACACCCCAGCCCCTCACTGGGGGATTCTAGGCAGATGTTCTACCACTGAGCCACACCCCAGCCCCTCACTGGGGGATTCTAGGCAGGGGCTCTAGCACTGAGCCACACCCCAGCCCCTCACTGGGGGATTCTAGGCAGGGGCTCTACCACTGAGTCACACCCCAGCCCCTCACTGGGGGATTCTAGGCAGGGGCTCCACCACTGAGCCATGCACCCAGCTTCTCTTTGAAGTGGTCTAGACGAATACCTACTACTGAGCCATATTCCCAACCTCTCCCCTTTTTGAGACAGACTTTCCCTTTGTAGTCCATGCTGTCCCCTAACTTGACAAAAGTTCCCTATTGCAGCCTCCAGAGACCTGAGATTAGAGGCATGCACTTCCACCCAGAGATCAGAAACATTCTTCAGTTGAATGTGACTTCCTTGTTTGCCGCTGACAAAGATCTGAGGTAGCAACTGCTGTGTGGCAGGCTCACCTACGGGCTCAGCAGAAGCATGTGTTACTAAAGGCATATCCCTAGAGGCTGCTCTGACCCCAGCACACTTCTGTCCCCATGTGTCATCTTGGGCTGAGTCATAAGTACAGATGCTCTCAAGGTTAGGAGAGGTGTATAAGACACTCAGTCCCTGGTGATGAGTTGCCAATAGACTAGTCTCTGTCCCTACAGCCTGGGGACTGAGAAAGCCCCCCCACTGACTACCGTAAGTGGGAGAAAAGACATAAAGCTACCTTTTTTGGAGAACTGAGCCTCTGAGAACACAACATCTCAGCTGAGTAATTCCCAAAAAGAAAGAGTGAGCGCGGCTGGCCTGGGATATGACCAAAGGAGCAGGGACCCTCTGCACTGACTACCCTCCCTCACTCCAGAGCCTCAAGCCTTGGGGGATCCCCCCACAGTGTCAGAGGAAACCATTGTGTCCTCCAGGGCCACTCGGAGGACAAAGGGCCATCCTTCTGTGCACACTGGCCCCTGTCACAGCCCCTCCACCCAGCTGGTACGTGAAGGGGCTACTCTTGTTTGGTTCCATTTTTTTTGTTTTTTCTTCCTTTAAGAGAAAAATGGTGGGAGGCCCCACTGGGCTACATTATGCCACACTAGGAGCCAAGGGCCCTCCAGCTGAGCTCAGCCTCTGCCATCCTGCCCTCTCTTTCCTTCCTCTTTCCTGCCTGTCCCTCCCTGTTCAGCCTCTGTTGAGTGAACAGCCCTCTGACCCAGGCACCTCCTCACCTCTAAGGACTCTGAAATGCATGACAAATTCTCATCTGCAGGAGATCTTCCAAACAGCAGAGACACAGGCCATAGGCAAAGGCCACGGAAATGCAAGCCTGCTGGTGGCCCACGGGTAGTGATCTTAGCCCTTGAAAAACTGAGTCTGGGGGGGATTGGAAACATAAGGCTAGCCTAGGTTATAGCCTCTGTCACAAAATGAAAGAAATAAATCCAAGACTGAGGAAATGGCTCAGTTGATAAAGTGTCCCCAGAACCCATGCCTCTGGGTATGGTGGCCTGGGTTTTTAACTGTAGCCTGGAGAAGCAGGAAGAGGGGTTAGGTAGAGATAGGTAAATCTCTGGGACCCATTGACTGGCTATCATACATAAATCAGTGAGTTCCAGGCTAGTGAGAGACCCTATTAACAAAGCAAGGCGGGCTGGCAGAATGACTCAACAGATACGTACTTGCCACACAAGCCTGATGCCCTGAGTTCGATCCCCATGTAAAGTTGAAAGGAATGATCCTACAGTGTTGTCCTCTGACCTCCAGATATGTGTGGTGTCAAAATACTGCCCCTATATCACACACTCTCTCTCTCACACATACACTATATATATATATACACATATACATATATGTGTATATAAAATTAAATTAAATTTGCAATCAAAGTAGTGGGTACTTGAGGAATAACATCTGAGGTTGACCTCCATCTTCCATATGCATGAGCACACACATGGACACACACTACACACATGTGCATGGAAATGCACACTAGAAAAAAAAAAGAAAAAAGAAAACCATAAAGACTCTGCGTTTAGACCCCTGGGGTGGCCTAGACTCTGCATACTTTTATGGGACTCATGCCAAGGCTTGTTCTGACTGTAGCATGCCCAGAGGTAGCCAGAGATGGCTAGATGGCAGAAGGTCACCTGTGCAGTAAAGTCCCCAAAGATCACTGGATTTCTGGAGCACCAGTACTAGAACACCAATGAACATCCCTCTCTTGGCACAGACAGACCAAGGTTGCCAGGAGCCCAGGGGTGGCCAGACTGGGACAGGGTCAGCTCCACCTCCCTTTCTCCGGACTTCATATCAAGTGAGCAAGACAGCGGTGAGAAAGTTATGGTGAGAATGATCATAAGAGCTGGGAGCACAGGGTTGTCATTCCTAGCCTATAGCCCCAGATCCCTCCTGGGTAGTCATCGGGCCAGTGAGGGTCCCTCTCCCCCTTGTAGCCAGTCCATCCTCGGTGTGGCCTCTCTTTGCTTTTCCTCATGTTCACATGCAGTTCCTGGGCCCTCTAAGACAGGTCGGGTCAAGACCCCAAATCTGGAGTTAGGTGCTGACTCCCACACCCCAACATGAACCCCAAAGTGGAGTCACATGAGACTTGCATGAGCCCAATAGTCTAGAGGACTACCAGCACCCAACCTGAGTCACCCATCTTTACTAAACAGCATTCAAGGTGCCTCAGGATCTAACACTCAATTCTCTGGGCACACTCACTGTCAGGCTACTCTCAACACCCTGTGACCTCAAGCAAGGCCACTGAGGACCTCAGAGGTAAAGTGCTGTGTGGATAAAATATGCTCGGAAGGTTCCAAGATCTTCAGGAAAATGGCACAGCCAGCTCTGCAGTCACCAAATAAGTAATTGAAACAACAGCACTTTGGAAAGCAGGTCTCCAGGAGATACTCATACATACACGTTTCCTGTAGCATAGCTTACCAGAGTCCACAAGAAAGCACATAAAGAAAATGTGGCATATGCCCACAGTAGAATACTACTCAGCCTTAAACAGAATATTCGGACACATGCCATAGTGTGAATGATAGATGGACCTTGAGAATGCTTTTGCTCAGCTACAAGCAGCCACAGGATAAATGCTATATGAAGTCATTATGAGGTCCCCCAGAAGAGTCAGGTTAATTTTAGATTTGCTTGTATTCTATGTGCACGTGTGTTTTGCCTGCATATAAGTCTCTGCCAGCAGAAGAAGAGATATAATATTCTGGAACTGAAGTTATAGACAGTTGTGAGCTACCATGTGGATGCTAGGAATTGAATCCTGGTCCTCTGGGAGAGCAGCCAAGTGCTCTTTAACCACTGAAACATCTCTGTAACCCCAGGTGTCAGATTTATAGGCTAGGAAGGAGTGTCAGGGGCTGGAGTAAGACTGTGGAGTGGCTAATTAGAGGGGCTAGAAGACAGTCAGTGAGACAGTTCAGAAGGAAAATGGGGAGGCAGGTCGGTGGATAGCAGCTCCCTGTGGAAATGTGAGGACCTGGGTTCAATCACCAGAAGCCATGTTTTCAAAAGGTCCGGTGTGATGGCATGTGCCTGTAATTCCAGCACTGGGGAGGTAGAGGCAGGTGGTTTTATGGGTCAGCCAGTCTGACCAAATTACATGTCCCTGGGCAATGAGAGACCACCCTCTCAAAAAACAAGGTGGACAATGACTGATAAAGACACCTGAGGTTAAATGCTGACCTCACAGTTATGTGTTCTCCTTCACCCCTCCCCCACACTCACACAGGAAAGAGATGGAAGACATGGCAGCCCCACCGATGATACCATAGCTAATCCCATGCTCCAACTAACAATTTAAACATGCATGCCCACCTAGAAACTCTGGAAAACGGAATAGCCCCAAGCCCAACTGCTGGACCAGACAATGATGATGCCCAGGGATGCTCAGCCCTTTGGTGCATACTATCCTACCAGGGAGAAAGGCATCTTTGAGGTGAGAAGAACCTTTTCTCCTGAAACAGGAGGAATCCTATCACCTAAAAGCCACAGGGACAATGTGAACCTTGGAAAGGATGGGGGAACCCCAAAAAGGAAAAAAGTCTAAAGACAACCAGGGAAGACTCTGGGCCCCATTCCCAACCTTGTATTCTCACAGCTGAGTGTCCTTTTCAACAGAAGTGCTGTGTTCCATGAATAAAATAAATTGGAAAATATTTTTCTACTAGAAAAATGGATTATAGTTCTTGGCAAATGTACACACACTGCCTGGCATTTACAAAGTCTGTGGAAAGCCATGATTTTAACCAAGACTGAACTTTAGGTCTTTTGTCTCCTGGTCCTCTAGTTAATGCTAGTAGGGGATTGTATCCCTCCTGGAAAGATGCTCTAGAAACCCCAACACGCTGGCCTGTTTGGAGGTAGGGGTGCAGATCCTGCCTGAAGGGGTGAAGCTGGTGACTCTCTTCTCCTGTCCCCACCCAGGTAAAGGGAGAATAGTTGCTGACCTGAAGGCCCCCTCACAGACCTGCTTGACCCGAGGGGAGGGTTACAGAATACAGCACTGAGGCCATAGATGCTTGCAGAGAGTACTCACTGTGCCTATAGTGCTATATGCCCCATAACTCAGCTGGGACTGACATGCCAGCTTCTCACCCCCCAATCCCTTACGAGGCACCCTTTGATTCCTTTAAACGTGGCTTTCCTTGATGGCTCCTGTGTGTTTACCCTTCATCTCCCACATCACAGTCCAGTTTCCTCCGGGCCCAGCCCTGTGGGTGCTCCCTGCCGCCCACCCTTGTTCCCACTGGAAAGTCTGAGAGATTAATGGAGGTGTTGGGGACTTTTGCACAGTGCTGTGGGGAGGGAGGCAAGGCCGGATGCATCCACTCATAGCTCCAGTCTTTGCACCACCCGAAGCCTCTATATCCTAAACCCAAGGCTTTAGCCAGGAAGTGGCATCCACCCACGATGCTCAGACATCCTGATTTGGCCAGCCAGGGTCCAGCAAGAACCTCTAAGCTGCCTTTGAACCTGACCCTCCTGGCTGGGGAGGGAGGTGGAGCAGATCTGCCGAGACAATATATTTGAAGAACTACAGTTTTGTGAAGGTGAGCTCACTTTTTCCTTCACAAAATTGCCTCCACATGTCCCCAGGCTGGCAGGGGGCCAGCTAGAGCTCTGACCATCATTATAAGGCAGTGGAACCAACCAGAGGCCAGGAAAACTCAAGTCAGGCTCCCTCCCTGGCCCCTTATTGTCTCATTCTGCCTGGAAGGCGGCTATCTGGGGGTGGGGGATAGAAGGGTCCTATTCAGATAAGCTGTGGCTTTGGGGACCCTCAGCTCTGCCTCGATGGGGTGGAGGAGTATAGGATCCTGCCAGTCTCATCCACCTCACACAAAACTCCTCATTTAAGGGGGTCAGCATTAGTTAATGTGACTTTCATATTTTGCATGATTCTGGGGACAGTGGGGTAGAGTTTGGCTTCTGGAAGTAGATGGAATGGCATAGACTAAAACACTGAGCACACTCTAGCCACTCAAGGATAGAGTGTCTCAACTCCTTAGCCAGACCTGGGGGTCCTCCACAGCACATGGCTCAGCAGCGTCCAGGGTAAAACCACAGACTCAGGGAGCCGAGGACACAAGATGGCTGCATACCCTCAGATACGCTGGCGCTAATCTAGAAAGGGAGTGTTTGCTGCACTAGGGGTCACAGAGTGGGTACAGAGGGCTTCCTTGGGGTTGTTAGGACTGCTAGAAAAACAGGCTGGGGTGGGGCTAGTACACCATGAAAGAAGGAAGAGACCAGGAGCGCTGCTCTGAGGGAGAATCCCTGTGTCTCCTTCCCCGTTCATTTCTCTGGGACGAAGTCCATCACAGCTGAGGTAGCCCAGGGTGGAAAGGACCAGAGCAGGTCTCCCTGTACAGTCCACACAAGGTTCAGACCCACCCACAGCCTTCCTGTAGATGCACATGGGTGGGGGAGTTCTGGGACTTCATGATATAATCCTTAGGGTAGCCATCACTTTTCCTACATCTGCTTATTTTGGGAAACCAAAGACTGTCTGATCCAGAATCCCGGGGGGTCACCCCAGCCTTGTCTTTGAGATAAGATTGGAAGACTGACTCTAGGTGACTTTGGTGAGCACAGAGGAGGATGCATTCAGGCTGGAGATGTGGCTCAGTCAGCATAGAGCTTGCGTAAGATGCTTGAAGCCCTGGGTTCCATTCCATAAACCAGATGTGGCCACACAAGTCAGTAATGCCAGCACTCAGGAAGTGGAGGCAGGAGAGTCAGGGGTTCAAGGACATTCTCTAACACCTAAAAAGTTTGAGTTCGAGCTGGGATCCATGAGAGCCAGAAGAAAAAAGATGGAGGAGGAGGAAGAGGAGGAGGAGAAAAAGGAGGCAGGAGCAGTAGTGTATTTGGAGGTTGGGGGATAGATGGACTCAGATCAGAACCCACATGGGCTCCCAGGCTACTGGGGAAGGGTCTGGCCTACTGCTGTTACTAAGGTCAACATTTGTCAATGTTCCAGTGCAAACACAGGAGGTAGGCCTGGAGGGTATTGAAGGATGAAATAAGAGTTTGTGATGCAGAGAGAAAATAAGTAGAGAATACATGAAAGCCAAGGCCTGGAGGTATGTCATCACCACATGAAACCACAACCACACACCCTGGGGGCCAGGCTCATGCTGACTATTTCCAGGGTACTATGGGAGCTGGCAAGCTCCCCCCACCAAAGAGCAAGAGCAGCAAAGCCATAGGAAGAGGAAAGACGGTGGTGGTTTGAGGAGCCAGGAGTGGATAGCAACCTGAGGGCAGGGTTGGGGGAGGAGGAGTGGGGGTATCTAGACGGGTTGATAGAGCGCTTGCCTGATGTTCCCCAAACCCTGGAGTCCAGCCCAGGCACAGCACTCAGGAAATAGATGCAGGATGGACAACTTAGGATCATCTTTGGCAACATTTTAGGCCAGCCTGTGCAATGTGAAATCCCCATCTTTGAAACCAAAATAGAACAATAGACTAAAAATTAAAAATGAATCACCCACATCTCACAGCATCTTAATCTGTCAATGTCACTTCCAACAGAAGGCTGGATAGGCTGGTTCTTGGGACCCACTTATACGAACCGCTAGGGACCAAGCCCTCCTCCCCTCCCTATCCAACCAGACCTGGGTTAGGGCAGGAACCAGGCTGTTTTCTGACTGGGTTTTTCGTGGATAGTTGGCTGGTTGGTTTGTTTTAGCCTGAAGCACAGCAGAAGGAGGTGACCATGGTCACAGCAAAGCCTGGCATCAGAACTACTTTTTAATCTTCTGCCTTTCCTAGAGTGTTGAATGAGTAGTGCCCAGGGATCACTAGCTCCTGACTCAGTTTCCTTATTTGGGAAGACAGGAGGGCCTTCGTCCCCTGAGACCCAGACCCAGGGGTTGAGCTGTCAGATTCACTAGGTCAACTCTGCTGTGCCCCCCTCTGGACGCCAGGGTGAGTCACTTCCTATGTAGTGGCTCCGGAAGCAGGTGGGCCAGTGTGGTTCCCAGAAATGCATTGTGGGACAAAGTCAGGCTGCTGGGGAAATCAGAAAAGGCTTTTCCCAGAAATAGCCCGCTGGACAGAGACACTTAGGAGCAAAGGCCAGGCCCAAAATAGCTTGCCTAACCCCACGGCACCAGGCAGGGTGTGGCCTGGACACCTCTGAGGCAATGGGAACAAGGCAAATCTCCTTGGACAGGTGGGGCACAGATGATGGCTAATTGGAAAGATTTGGCTACACTGGGTTCCAGTCTAGCAATAACCCTGGGACCAGCCTAGGAATTGACCAGCAATTTTAAGGACCTTGAAATGTCCTGGGAAGATCCTGTTCATGTTCTCAGGTCCATTTGGAGGCAGACCTTCAAGAAATGGGCCACAGAAACGGCCTCAAATGAGCAACTCAACTATCAGGGAAGGGTACGTGGTACACCTGCTGACATCCATCCTAAAGATCTGACACGGAATAGGACGCTAAAGCAAGAAAGCAGATCCTCAGGTAACAGCAAAAGGAAATAAGGAGACACTTATAAGGATGGTACCAGCCCAGTGGCAGCCCAGCAGTGGTCAGACTCCTGGAGGCAAGAGAAGACCCAAGACTGACTCCAAGAGATACCACTGGCCAGGTGTGGTGGCTTATAAGTGTCATCACCACACTTTAGGAGGATGACACAGAAAGGTACCATGAGCTTGAAGACAGCCTGGGCTACAAATTGAGACCCTGTCCAAAAGAAAAAAAAAAAAAAGAAGACAAAGAGGGCTTGGACAGGAAACAGGCTCCTCAACTCAGGGAAGCATGCTCTGGGAATAGGAATCAGAAAGAAGAGACCAGGGTCTCTCTAGCCAGGGCACTGTGGGCTTGGGCAGGGGGTGGCCATGGAGGGAGAAGGAAGAAGCACTTGGCTGAAGGCACCACCTGCAGGAGATGCTTCTACCATTACAGCGGGGAGGGTCTCTATAAGCATTAGGAGTCCTTTGTCCTGAGAGTCCCTCCGTGAAGCTTGCTGTGTGAGGAAGGGTGTACGCTGGCAGATGTAACATCACTACCTCTAGGGTCCCCAGACATGGAAGTTCCTGCAATCACGTACATCCACTGGAAGCCTGTGTGGCATTTGCTGGCAGGACCTAGCCAAACAGAACACCTTAGGCTGCTTTCCACGCAGACAGCAACAAAGAACCCCGTTGGCCCTGCATTGGCCTGACCCGGCTCTCCTTCCCAATTGGGCTTTTATAGTCTTATAGTATTATTTAGACAAAATGCATTACTGTTCTTGAATAAAGCAATTGAAATAAGTCTGGGGGTGTAGATCAGCATTAAAGCTGCTGCCTAGAATCCCCCAGTAAGGAACTGGATGGTGGGTGACAGAATACCCACCTACATGCTGGAAGCCCTGAGTTTCATCCCTAGCACCATAAATAAACACACAAATAAATAAACATTAGAAATCTATTCGAAGAAAAATGCTCTCAGCTTGCATTTGCAAGACTTGATGCTAAGCTATGTAAAGTCTTCAAACCAAGCATGCGCAGGAGACCCACTGTCCAAAGAACCATGATGGATACTCACATCCACTTCCCCTTGATCAATTACATAGAAATTATCTCCTTCATTCCCTACAACAGAACAAAGAGACAACAGATGTCAAAGGCAAAACGAAATGAGTTAGAGCTTCTTGACTACCTGGCAAAGAACCCTTGCGACTACGTGCGCCAGCCAGGGACAAGTAAATACCAGCCCCAAGTGACGGTACCTGGGTGTAAGGACCCCCCCTCCCTTTCTCAAACACTGGAACTGAACACAGGGCCTCAGGTTCAACCAGGCAAAGGCTCTACCAATGAGCCATGCCCCCAGAACTCTTTTTATTCATCAGGTTTTTCAGGTTGGTTTTCAATTTGAAATACACCTGCCCTGACCCTAGCCTCCTATATTGCTGGGATGAAAGATTTATGCTACCAGCATGCTGTGTTTTATTAGTTTCTTTTTTCTCTTATCTTTTCTTCTCTCCTCATCCTTTTCTTTCTTCCCCCCCTCCTTTCTCTCCCTCTCGCTCTTTGTTTTGAGACAGGTATGTAACCCTAGTTGTCCTGAGACTCATTATGTAGACCAGGCTGGCCTCAAACTCACAGAGGTCTGCCTGCCTCTGCTTCCCTAATAACTGTCTTTTTTTTTTTTTTTTTTTGAGTCTTACATCATAGCCCAGACTATCTTTGAACTCATGACAATCCTCCTGCTTCAGCTTCTTGAGCTCCCACCACCCCCGGAAGTTTCTTAAGTCGGTCAGAATAGACGATGAGCATCTAGTGAGGAACATACCTTGCTGGATGACTGTTTCCCCGGCGATGTGAGTTACAGGAAACATGGCGTCAAAGATGTCACTGAAAAACAAACACAGTCAGGAGCTGTAGGTGGCCCGGGCCAAGCAAACCTGCTTCCCATGACATTTACACAGTCCTGTCTACTTACCACCTCTTAGGCCACAGAATTGAGTCTCCAAGCCTTGGGGAGGAGATACTCTCAAAGTTAAAAGAGGAATTAAGGTCTTCACCTGCCCTGCTACCCAGCACCATGTGGCTGCTCTGCACACAGCTGAGAGGTACCGTCTGCAAATTATTTGGTTTCTTTGTCTATGTTTTGCTTTCTTGAGACACTGTGTCGTGTAGCCCAGGCTAGCCTCAAAACTATGCAGCCAAGAATGACCTTAACCCCTGACCCTCCTGCCTCCACCTCCCTAGTGCTAGGATTAAAGCCACCCCACCCTGGATTTATGGGGTGCTAGAGATTAAACCCAGGATTTCTACATCCTAGGTTAGCATTCTACCAACTGAGTCACCTCCCCAGCCCCTGACTGGCTTCTTACAAGAAAGGAATGACTTTATGGGCACTGTTTTTACAATCCAGTTAGGAGAATAAGTCACAATAGCTCGTGAACATTTCTCATGCCAATAAATACAATTCTGCTGGGATGTGGCCATCAAGCCTGATTATGTGGATTTTTGCTGGCTTTTGTTTTTGTTTTGCTTTTTTTCCTCTTGAGGAAAATTTTAACAGCCACAAGAATGATCATAATTCCAGACACAGAAATAGTATAGGAGGGCTGGGGATGTAACTCAATGGTAGAGCACCTGCCTAACATGTAAAAGTTTCTAGGTTTAATTCTCAAGCACTCCAAAGACACCAAGAAATGACACATCAGTCAGTCCCCCTATGTGTGGAACAGAGACGTGCTAGAACCTGTGTACCCTGAGAGTTACCAAAGCTGGGGAGCCAGAGTGGCCTCTGGACTACCGCTGCAGCCTGATAGCTTCATCTTCTAAATGCAGACATGAAATGGGCTGTTGGACAGAAGCCAAGGGGAGTAAGGAAGGGTGGGTCTGTCAGAGTCGCCGGAAACAGTAGGTATGTGCAACTCAGCCACATTTGTCCCAGACTTTCATAGTCCCTACAACAGTCAGAAATGCCGGCCACTCTCCTGATACGCAACATTCACCATTACAGACCTCCCTGTCTCCGGGTCTCTGGGTACCCCAAAGAGGAGGCTGAGGAGGGTAAAGGACAAGTAGAGAACCCCTAGCCAGGGAGGTGTGTGCATGCTCGGAAACATTGAACACTTCCCTGTCTGCCCTGACTGTTTAAAAAAGGACTGTATGCAGACTGATAAATTGAGGCAAGCCTCAGAAGAACTTAAGGACCCTCTCTGGCCGGAGACTATACAAAGCCATCTGGGAAGAAAATACAAAATGAAAGATCCAGACTGCTCTGTGCTCTGGTTCCAACACTCAGAGAATATAAATAATTCTTTACAAGACCTGTGGGAGATCAGCCTGGTCAACATTCCATCATGAAGAAAGGAAGAACACAGGAGGCCACACCCCTTCACTTAGGATTCAGTTACTAGTTCCCAGGGGAGGGGCCAATAAGGTCCCAACCCCTTCCTAAGGATTTATATAGTTTACAGTGACTGGGGGAGGGCTCATGAAGCCCCGCCTCTCCCCCAGAGGCTTTACAGATGATTACTGGCTGATGGGGAAAGGAGGGAGATTTTCTTCAGTGGTATAGCTACTGGTAAGTTGCCTATGCTCCTGTAAGCATAAGATGCTATGACACTCATCAGTACCAAAGAAATAAAAGACATAAAAGCAGTACAGAGACAAGTCAGGAAAAGGAAGTTCAGGTGTGGGAGGGGAACATGAGAAGGTAAGGGGAGGTGAATATGATCTAAATGCATCGTATTCCTGTAGAAGATGTCATAATGAACCCATTGTCATATGTCATTACTATATCTATTTTTTAAGCCCTGGATATTCTCTTTCCATTCAAATATGCTTCTCTGTAGCTCTTCATCCCAATCCCACTTGGTATTTAGTTTGCTGTGCTCCCTAGGAGAAGGGAGGCAGTCAAGCAGATCTCAGGTCAGCTCTGGATATCTGGCTCCTAATAGGGTACTTCTTGGCCAGCGCATCTCCAGTGTCTGCAGGAACCATCCCAGCCTGGCTACATTTCCTCAAAACCACAAAACAAGGGTCTGAGAAAGAGCAGGTCTTTAACAAATGACGTTTTGGTTTCTCACACGTGAAAACAATAACCCCTGGCTCATGATGGTAAAGTGTGTGCGTGCGTGTGTGTGTGTGTGTGTGTGTGTGTGTGTGTGTGTGTGTGTGTGTGTGTGTGTGCACATGTCTGTGGATGCATGTGGAGGTCAGAGAGTGACATCTCTTCCTAAATCACTCTCCTTGTGATGTGTGTGGACATATGTGGTGTGGTGTGTTCAGTATGAATGCATGTGTGTGGGGAGGGGGTGCAGGTGTCTTTGCACTTGTGTAGAAGCCAGAGGAGGTATAGTAGGTGCCCTGTTCTGTCACACTCTGCCTTATTTCTATATCTGCTCCACAGCACTGAGGTTATAGGCATAGGTGCAGCCACATCCAGCTTTTCCTACGGGTGCGATGGATTCGAACGCAAGTCCACATACTTACCTAGTAAGCAATCTTACACACTGAGCTCCACTGCACCTTAGTTTTTGAGACTGGATCCCTAACTGAACCTGGATCTTGCTTGGCCAGTAAGCTTTAAATAGCTATCTCCTATCTTCCTATCTCTGCCTCCCTGAGGCTGAGGTTATAAAACATGCTACTGCACTTGGGTTCTGCTGTTTGAACTTGGGTTCTCACACACTTGATCCACTGAGCTTTACCCAGGGAATATAATTTCATTCTATAAATAATTAAACAGACCATGTGTATGTCCCACCTACCCACTCAGGCAGCGGCTTTCTTTACCACCATAGCTTCAGACACTTCACTGAGAAGTGTTATTGGGTCTGGATGGTGCAAGTCCACCTTCCTGATTCTAAGAATATAATGAGTAGCCAGCATCAGCATCACTCCAGCCTGCCTTGGGTTGTCACTCCCTTGCCTATGCATCCACTTCATACACCACTGTGCTCCCTTTTATCTGGGTGAAAATGCACCAATCTAGCAACTTTCTTTTCTACTTTGGCTTCATGCTATAGCCCAGGCTGGCCTAGGGCTATCCTCACACCTCAGCTTCCTAGTGCAGGGATTACAGTGAGCCTGCTCAAGCAACTTCCTTATGCTCTTAGGACTTTTTTCATTAATCTGTCCCTGCCCTGACGACTTTCCAGATATTCCCATGTTTATGTAATCACATAGTGGGCCACGATGAACATTCCAGAGCTCTACAAGATGAGGGCAGATAAATCTGATCACATCTCCCTGTTATATGGGGCTTGTTTACACTTGCACTTCTCCTGAGTTGACTAAGGGAATAGACTGAAAAATGTTTTCTGGGCGAACAGCATCCCCAAACTGAGTCTGAATCTGGGTGTCAGTTGCAGATATTTGCACCCACTGAAGTAGGTTTACCTGGGGCAACCTTTTGTCAAACATTATTGAATGATCCCACATATTTCTGTGAGCATACCAATGTCCCCTCCACTGCCCAGCTGCATGACCATCACAGAAGCAAGCTGGGGACATGGAGACGCCAAAAATGCCACCGGAGCAGCCAGGCTGGATCTCACTTACCACAGAGGCTTAGAAGCCAGATTTCCCTGTGAGAAACCTGAAACCCCTTGAGAAGAATCCACAAGCTCAGTGAATGGCTCTACCCACTCCCCTGCCTCCTTCCAACTTCAGACAAACCTAATCCCTTCCCCTCTCTCTCAGCACTTAATGGCATTAAAAGACACTGGCCTCCTCAGCCTGTAAAAAGGAAAACAGTTTTCCACTCTGATCCGGAAGTCACCTCCACAGATGAGTTCAACTAAAGCCACAGGCAGAAATCATAAACAGCCTCACATTTGGAAACCCGATCAACCCACCCTCCCTGTCAAGAACACTGGCTGTGCACAGTGCAGCAGTGGCTGGGCTGGGCTCTGGGGTACAGAAAGCCCATCCTAAGGCTGATATGGGGGGCGGGGTGACAAGCCCATCAGATCACCACAGGAGGCACCGAGAGCCAGCACTGTCCTGAATCCTTTTGGCCAACTCTGGTCCCATACACATCTGTCCTAACAAAGTTGGAATGGTAATGACCTCTGCTTCAGTTAGGGAAGCTGGGGATACTATGTAACTTTATCCCAGCTCTCACTAGGCCTGTGGCTAAGAGCACAAGCCTGTGGCTAAGAGAAAGTCTTTACCTAGGACATTGTTCCCCACCAATGCTTCTCCC
Organism: Sigmodon hispidus; assembly: GCA_004025045.1. Lineage (NCBI taxonomy): Eukaryota > Metazoa > Chordata > Mammalia > Rodentia > Cricetidae > Sigmodon > Sigmodon hispidus. The sequence goes on from PVIH01005078.1 coordinate 111,142, forward strand.
TCCTGTGACTCCTTGGCTCTGGTGCTTCTCAGCCTGAATGAATAAAGGAATGGAGAGGATGAACAGGTAAATAGGGACAGGTAGATGGATGGATGGATGGATGAACAAATAGGTGGAGGTCAACTGGATGAAAGGATGGGTATGTAGAAAAGAATATTGATGAAGGGGTGAAAGAATGAGTGGATAGATGAGTAGATGGGTGAATAGACATATAGATAAATGAACAAGTAAGTGAATGAGTGGGTCAAAGATTGGACAATCGGATGGACATGTGATTGATGGATAAATGTATGGATAGATGAATAGATGGGTGGGTGGGTGGAAGGATGGATGAACAGATGGATGGGTGGATGCATGAATGGATGGGTGGAGAGTGGATAAACAGATGGATTGGTGGACAGACTACAGAATGAGAGAAGAAAATAAAGGTGCTAGAATGATGCATTTTCACCCAGTTAGGAGGGAGAACAGAGGTGCACAAGGCAGTAGCAGGCCTCCTTTGTGGATGATCAGGCAGGGAATGACAACCCAGGGCAGAATGGATGGATGGTGAATAAACATTATAGATGGGTGGTAGACAGGTGTATGGATAAAGTGAGCAGGTGAATGGACAGTAATGGATAGATAGGTGGACAGATGAATGGAGGGGTGGGTGATGAGAAAGGTGTCTAGATGGGTGAATGAATGGTGGGTGATAGACAATGCACAAGTGGGTGGATAAAAGAGAAGGTGAGGGCTAAGGAAAGAATGCAAATTGATAGGGCTGAGTAGTGTCTGCACGGAAAGACGACACAGCCTTTCTTAACATACACAGCAAATAGCAAAAGCTGAGGTACTGTCTGCCTTGGGCCCATCATCTCCACACTGATGAACCCAATGATTTGATGACATGGGAAAATGTGTATCCAGTGGCAGACACTGGGGCACCCCTTACACTAGACAAAGTTCAGAATGCACAGTCGGGGATGTATTTAAAAACTCATGGTACAAGGCCAAGTGTGGTGGCACACATCTTTAACCCCAGAACTCTGGGTTAAAGGAAAGTAGATCTCTGTGAGTTCAAGGCCATCTTCAGCTCCGCAGTGAGACCCTGTCTCAAAAAAAAAAATTGTTTCAGTCATGGTATAGCTAAAAAATGCAATATTGCGTGGTCACTAAAAACTGATGACACATGGGGCTGGAGAGATGGCTCAGCGGTTAAGAGCACTGACTGTTCTTCCAGAGGTCCTGAGTTCGATTCCCAGCATCCACATGGCAGTTAACAACTGTCTGTAATTCCAAGATCTGACACCCTTACACAGTTATACATGCAGGCAAAACACCAATTCACATAAAATTAAATAAATATTTTTTAAAAAACCTGATGACACAGGACTCAGAAACACTCTTTAGTGAAGAGCATTTGCTGCTCTGACATTGGACCCAAGTTTGGTTCCCAGCATCCATGTGAGGAAGTTCAGAACCACCTGTAACTACATCTCCAGAGGATGTTTCCTCTGGTCTCTGCAGGCACCTGTACTCACACACAGAAATGCATGAGTGCACGTTTGCACACACACATCATAAAAAAAGTCTTATTAAAAACCAATGATACACGTGGTAAGGGGGGGAAGATGTTTATGATGTTATCAGTGGGAAAAGTGACCAAGAGCAACGCAATTTTTAAAAATGAAACACAACCCTAACACTTGGGAGGCGGAGGAATGCCACCTGGTCTATATAGTGAATTCTAAGACAGCCATTGATACACAGAGAGACTCTGTCTCAAAATAAATAGTAACTAAATAAATAAAAATGAAATGAAACAAGTGGCCTAATGACATGCCACAGTGCTACACAGCTACCTCGGGAGAGAGAGGGGGCTCTGAGCCACTGCATGGATGTGTGCATGCGTGTGTACGTGCAAGTGTGTGTGTGCATGTGTGCATTTGAGTGTGCCCAAATGTACATGCACTACAGTGGGCATGAGGTAGTCAGAGGACAGCATGAAAGAGTCGCTCATTTCCTTTCATCATGTTGGTTCTAGGAATCGAATTCAGCATGTCAGGCAGCAAGCACCTGGCTCACTCGGCTATCTTGCCAGCTCTCCACTTTAGTTTTCTGAGTCAAGGGTCTCACACTTGTCTGAATCTCACTGATTCAACTTGGCTGACTGGCAGGAAGGCCCGGGGATTCTCGTATTTCTCCTTCCTCAGTTGCAGGATCACAGACCCTCTGGCTTGTAAGCAAACACTTTATCAATGGAGTCATCCGTACCTCCTGACCCTTTACTTATATTTCTTTAAAATTACCCAGTTTCCTCTTGGAGAATGCCATGCATACTCTCTGAGGATACACTGGAGGACCTCAGTGTGTGTGTGTGTGTGTGTGTGTGTGTGTGTGTGTGTGTGTGTGTGTTTGGATTTTTGTTTGTTTTTTTTTGTTGTTGTTGTTTTGTTTTGGGGACAAGCTCTCTCACTCTGTAGCTCAAGCTGGCTTTGAAATCCTGATCCCCTGATTCAGCTTGCCAAGTCTAGTCTTAGAATTAAAGACATGTCTTGAACCAGCTAACATTTTTAAAGCCTGACCCCCAAAGGCAAAATCTCAATTTTTAAATTTTAGAACACACCAATGTGGGTGCAGTTCAGTCTCCAAACCCTTAACTTAGTACACAGGAGAGAAGCCACAGGGCTCATGCAAAGCCAAACTCTGACACTAGTCCAGTGAGCCAGATCCATTTTCACAATCTGCACCTGCCACACCCCACTGCCAGAGTCGGGGAAAGTGGGCAACCTTCGGTCCCGATGCACAGACCCTGCATCAGGCCCCAGACATGGCACGCACAAGATAGGACCGTCTCGACTGCATCCTGTCTTGAGATCCTCAGAGCGGCTCATTTCCCCTCCCAATAGATGGGGCTCCTGGGCGCTGCCAGCTCAGGTCAGGAGGAGCTCAGGAATCTCCTGTCTGACAACACACTCCAAAGCCGCCACTTGTCCTGCCCCAGGCCCCCTGTCCTTCCTCCATCCTCAGAAGGGGATGTCAGAAGAATGGACAGATAGATGGCTCAGTCATAAAGTGCTTCAGAACCCGTATCTGGCTCCTACTTGTAATTCCAACAGCTGGAAAGTGGAGATGCGGAAGCATCTCTGGGATGAGCTGGGGAAGCTAGCTCAGAGCCTATGAAGTGAAAGGCTCCTAAGGAACAATGTCCAGGGTTGATTTCTAGCCTCCACATATGTGCTCAGGTGCATACACACACACATACACACACACACACACATGCACGTACACATAAGACACATGCACACATATATGCACGTGCACATAGGCACACACGCACACACACACACACACCTACACGCACACACACACACACCTACACGCACACACATAAACACACAAGGATGCCAGTATGTGAGAATCTCACAGAGTAGCCAAGAACTGTGATAAACTGGTGAGAAACTGAGGACAACAAGAAACAGGTCCACAGACCTTAGCAAAGATCCTGTCAGCCAGGGCTGGCCATGTGACTATGGAAGCTTAGACGCCTCTCCTACGCAGAATGATGTGGCTCAGGGGACAAATAGAGAAAGCCTGGACACCCACCTCAAGGGAGCCTTCTTAATAGTCTCTCACTTAACATCACTTCTCAGGCTCCAAGACCACTCCCACTTTATAGACATGGAAACTGAGGCTCAGAAGGGGGTAAAGGTACCTAAGGCTGAGCCTAGGCATCATGCTCCAATGTTTATAGTATGACCTATACAGAAGCCTGCAATGACACTCCACTTGCCTTACAGAATTCACCCAAGAATTCTTGACCCCAATTTAGGGAAGAGGGAACCCCTGGTACTATGAGTCTGTGCTGAGGGTCCCATCCACCACCCACCTCCTATGCTGGAAACAGATCTTGCCTCTTACTGATCTGAAGTAAGGGCCTGAGCATGATCTGAAGACTTGGAGAGAGAAAGCACTGTCAAGGCAGAAAAGTCCACTGACCACACAGCAATGTATATGGGTGAAGACGAGCATGGCTGAGTGGTCATGAACAGCGCCCACTGACCCACTGCTGAATGTGAGCCATTCACTCAGCACAAAGTTAAACATTTGCTCCAGCCCCTGCTGTTCCCTGCAGGGTCAACAGACCATGCGTCTGTCCATGCTCAAATTTTGTGAGCTATTCCCTCCACCAATTTTATTTAAAACTCTGATGCAAAATGTAGCCATTGCTCCTGACATTCACTGTGCCTTCAGGCTTCAGGAGCTGTGGACTTTTCTTTCTTATCAGCTCACATTCCTATTAGTCTGCACACTACAAGCTGGGGATGGACCACCAGGTAAACAGCCCTCCCTACTCCCTGAAACTTATGCAAACAAATCCTGCCCCCTTCTTAGGGCCAAGAGCCCCAGGAAGGCAGGGGAGGAAGAAAAGTCTGTGGAGCCAATGAGAACACATCTCAGAGACAAAAACAACCAATCAATATGCATCTTGAACCTCCATCCATGACTGTACCCACCAGGCTGGGGTCAGTGGCCAGGGGCCAGGGGCCAGGGGGTGCCCTACATCCATCAATACTTACAGCATTTCTGAAAATAAAAAGAAACTGAGGGGGTAGGGAAATGGCTCAATAGGTAAAAGTGTTTGCTCGCAAAAATGAAGACTTGAGTTCAAATCCACTGCACACACAGAAAAGGCCAAGCATAGCCCCAGCACTGTGGGGATAGAAACAGAAGAATCACTGGGGTTTGCTCGCTGCCAGCCTAATTTCGGCCTCAGAGAGAGATCCTACATAAAGAGAAGCAGAGTGGGACACCTGATGGCCTCCTTCAGGTTAGAAAGAAGTAATGCTGTAATTTTTAAATAAAAGCACAATGATCATGATGGTTATTGTCAATCTGACTACATCTGGAATTACCTAAAACCCAAGCAGCTGAATATACCTGTGAGGATTTTTTTTCCTTAATTAAATCATTTGAAAATTATTTTTTCTTAATTAAATCACTTGGATGATTTAAATCATCCAATTAAATCCACATTTAATCTGGATCTTTTAAGGTGGGAAGATCCACCTTTAATCTGGGCCACACCTTCTGCTGGCAGCCTATATAAAGACCTGGAAGAAGAAGGACTGTTCTCTTTGCCTGCTTGCTCTTCCTCTTGCTAGCAAGTCTATCCCTTTCTTCACTGGCATTAGAGACCACTTCTTCAGAATTCTGGCACACACCAAAGACCAGTTGATATATCCAGCCTCATGGAATGAACAGCTACTAGATTCTTGGACCTTCTATTCAAAGGCACCCATTTTTGAATCAGCTGGACCGTAGCCTGTAAGTAATTCTAATAAATTCCATAGATAGACAGATGATAGATGATTGACAGAGAGATAAATATTCATTCTATAAGTTCTGTTCCTCTAGAGAACCCTGACTAATACAATAGCATTGATCATAAAAAATGAAATCCAGGACTCTCCATAGCAATGAATATACCAAGCTAGGAACACAGCAATTCTGTGCTGTCACTTTAAAAATAACGTGTTCATTAAAAAGGGGGCAGAGCTGGAAAGATAGCTTAGTAGTTAAGATTACATGCTACTCTTGTAGAGGTTTGGGGCTTCGTCACAGAAACCCAAATGGCAGCTCAGAACCATCCATAACTCAAATGTCTCAGTTTCTTTTGCTTTGATTAAACGCCATGACCAAGGCCATTATAAAGAGTTTGAGGTTTGAGAGAATTAGAGTCCATAACCATCATGGTGGGGATCAGGCAGGAGGTAGGTAGAGAGAGCTTACATCTTGATCCACAAGGTATAAAGCAGAGAAAGAGAGAGAGATGACTGAGATTGCCATGTATTGAGGAATATTACTTAAACTAGGCAAAGATGTGTTACATTTCTTTATGCTGAATTTTTTAATTATGTAAAGATGTGTTGCTGTCTCACCTTGCCTGCCTAAAGCACCCGATTGTTCTAATAAAAAGCTGACCAGCCAATATCTAGGCAGTGGAGGGACTGGCAGAGCTGGTGTGCAAAGGGAATAAGTAGAAGGAAAAATCTTCACTCAAAAGCAAGAGGGAAGAGAGAACAAGAAAGAAGGAGAGGGAGGCTCCTAGGGCCAGCCAGCCTGGCAGCCAGCAGCCAGCAGGACGCAGAGTAGGGTATACAGAATGAAAGAAAGGTAAAAACCCCGAGGCAAAATGTAGATGAAAAGAACAGATTAATTTATGTTAAAAGAGCTATCAAAAAACAAACCTGGGGCTGGAGAGATGACTCAGTGGTTAAGAGCACCGTCTGCTCTTCCAGAGGACCCGGGTTCGATTCCCAGCACCCACATGGCAGCTAACAACTGTCTGTAGTTCCAGTTCCAGGCAAACACCAAGGCAAATAAATAAATAAATAAATAAAGTTAAAAAAAAAAAAAACCTAAGCCAAAACAGAGCTTTTGTAACTAATAATAAGCCTCCATATCATGATTTGGAAGTTGGTTGGTAGCCCAAAGAAGGGCAACTACAGCCATGAATTTTTGAAAGCTCAAAACCCACACCTCAGTGACACACCTCCTCCAACAAGGCCATGCCTCCTAATCTTTCCCAAACAGTTCCATCAACTGGGAATTAAGCATTTAAGTATATGAGCCTATGGGAGCCAGCCTCATTCAACTCATCGTATTATCATCTGAACTCTGTGGGTGCCAGACACATACATGCTACACATACATAAATGCAGGCAAAATATGTATACACATATAAGAAAATAAATTAATCTAAAAATTTTTAATTAGAAAAAATTAAACCAAGCCAAGACTGGTGATATAGGCTTATAATCACAGATACTTGAGAGATTGAGACATGAGGATTGTGAATTCAATGACTGCCAACATCTATAGAGCAAGTTGAAGGCCAACCTGGGTGAATTTCTGAGACCTTGCCTCAAAATAAAAAGTAAAAACAGGGCTAGAAAGAAGACTCAGTGGTAGAAAACCTGCCTAGAATCCCCCAGTGAGGGGCTGGGGTGTGGCTCAGTGGTAGAGCCCCTGCCTAGAATCCCCCAGTGAGGGGCTGGGGTGTGGCTCAGTGGTAGAGCCCCTGCCTAGAATCCCCCAGTGAGGGGCTGGGGTGTGACTCAGTGGTAGAGCATCTGCCTAGACTCCCCCAGTGAGGGGCTGGGATGTGGCTCAGTGGTAGAGCACCTGCCTAGAATCCCCCAGTGATGGGCTGGGGTGTGACTCAGTGGTAGAGCATCTGCCTAGACTCCCCCAGTGAGGGGCTGGTGTGTGACTCAGTGGTAGAGCCCCTGCCTAGAATCCCCCAGTGAGGGGCTAGGGTGTGGTTCAGTGGTAGAGCCCCTGCCTAGAATCCCCCAGTGAGGGGTTGGGGTGTGGCTCAGTGGTAGAGCACCTGCCTAGAATCCCCCAGTGAGGGGCTGGAGTGTGGCTCAGTGATAGAGGGCCTGCCTAGAATTGGCTGAGACATGCCAATCTCCAGTACAGCTAAGAAATAAAACAAATGTTTAAACTTTCTGATGGGGGTAGGGTCAGAGCGAAGGCATACATTCACTCCCTCACTGATGTCAGGACCTATGTGTGTCTGCAGAAAGTGAACTGACAGAAATGGATAGAAACTCTGAGCAATGGAAAGAAACCATTTACAAAAGCCCCCACGGAGTGCAGAAAATTTGTTCATATTTTCTCACTAACATTTCTGATGGCAAGGCTGCAGAGTGGGAGAGGAGGCAGCTAAAAGTCTCATCTCCTTGGCAACTGTTCTGAAAGACCCAAACAAGAAGGACTCTCTGCAGTTCTGATCTGTGCTTTCAGTCAACGCTATGTAGACAGGAATTACCCAGACACCTAGGCACCGAGGCGTCGGTCTGTCTTACGCTGGCCATCCCAGGCCAAGTGGCCTTCGGCTGCTGGTCAGAGCGACAGATGTGTCGTCCCAGCTTGTATTTATGCTCTCTCAGTGTTTAGGTGGAAGCTCGCTCTATTTCCAAATACTTCTGTGGGGACAGTAATAACTCAGCCCTAGCTGTTTGTATATTGTGGAACAGGGCTGCCTCCTCCCAGAAGGCTGTCCACGAGTACTATGGGATCTCCACATTGTCCAAGGCCAGGTGGCTGGCTCTGGGCCCTAGTCTATGAATTCCAGGATTCAGAGTGAGGATGCATTTGTGAGGTTGTAAGAGGCACAGACCTGAGTCTCCACTGTGAATCCATAGCTTGAGAGTAGACAATTCTTATCGTGGCTTCCACAGCTCATCTGGCCCACTTGACCTTCTGAATGTGCGCATGCATACTGAGGAGCCCAAAGATGCATTTAGACCAGTAGCCTTTACCCTCCTGCCCCTCTACTCTGCTCAGAAGCAAAGGTTTTTCACTTCTGTCATGATATTGCTGTAGCCATGACAACTTAAAATATCACGTATGGTTTGAATTCAGTGTCCCCAGAAAAGCTCGTCACTGAGAGATAATTGGCTAGTGAGGACTCTGATGCACTCAGACCATGGTACCAGGCTTGGTAGGAATGAAGACCTTCCAAAGAGACACTCTGCCTCTTGCTGTGGCTATCAGACCATGAAACCAATAGTGCCCAAAGAATTGGACTTTTCTCGTAGGGATCTCAAACTGGGAGAAGGAAATAGCTGAAATCTAATGCCAACCAGAGAAGGATCTTGTCTCTCACATTGCTGACTAGTTATCATACCACAGACCACCCCGCAGAAAAGGCTGTAGCCAGGATGATGATAATGAATGGGACATCTTGCCCAGAACTGCTTAACTATGCACAATTTCTTTCCTTCTATTAAAACCTAAATTCATGTCAGGACCTCAAAAGCGGACTGGGGGAGGGGACATCTTTGTGTTCCTCTTCCCCAGGTGGCCACATTGAGTAACGTCTGTTGGTTAGTTGGTCATGCAGGGGATGGAACATGGGGCTTTGTGCATGTTAGACAAGCACCCTTACCACTGTCCCCAGCCCTAGGTGGGGCTCCTTCTATTTGTTTGTGTAGTTGGTCTTCTGACATTGGGTAGCAGAGCTTGGCTTGTTAGGGCTCTTAGGGCTGGGCTCTGACTCCTAGAAACTCCAGTAACAATATTACAGCATTACTGGAAAGTGGTGGAGAATAGGAGGAAGGAGATCTGCCCTGAACAGGTATACCATGCATTTCCTTCTCTGTGAGTCATGAAGTGAGCATCTTCTCTATGGTATTCTGCTTCATCACAGGCCTGAAATCAACAAAGCCAGCAGCCATGGGCTGGAACCATGAGCCAAAATTAGTCTTTTCTCTCTTATGCTGTTCTTCCCAGGTACTTGTCACAGCTATGCGAAACTAATACACACCCAACAGTTGGGCTTGGACAATTAAGGAAAATGATGGTATATATGACATACTATTTTAAAAGCCCTACAACAAGATCTCTGTGAAGAATGGTTCATGTCTATTAAGTTAAAATGGGCGGGGCTCAGTCAGTAAACTGTTGTGTGCCTTGCAGGCATGAGGATCTGAGTTCAATCCCAGAATCAATCTTCAAATTAAAGAATAAATCTGGGTATGATGGAGCATGCTTGTAATCCCAATGGGGGCAAAGCAGAGACGGGTCTGTGGAACTTTCTGGCTATCTATTCTAACTTGACCTCACAAGTTCTAGGCCACTGAGAGACCCTGTCTCAAAACTCAACCTGGATAGCAGCCTGAGGAACAATATCTAAGGTTGTACTTTGGCCTCTATATGTGCACACAGACCTGTACAAATAGATACATACACATACACATACACACACACACACACACACACACACACACACACACACACTGGACTGCAAAGTAAAATCTGACAGATATGTAGGCAGGCAGTGCCCTTCGGTAGTTGATAACACCCCTCTCCTACCCACTGGAAAAACCAGCTAAGACCTAGCAGGGAATGAACAAAGACCCATATGAGCAGGGCAACTGGCTAATGGACATTTATGGAGCATTTCCTCCCACAACAGAGGGGCAGCTCCCATCAAACTGTCAAGGCCACATCCCAGGTCATAAAACACACCTGAGTAAACGCAAGCTGCAAAGCATGCCATGGGCACCGTTAGGTCACTGTGAAGGTAAAATGTAAATGAGAATGCTGGGAAAAACCCCAAGTGCTGGGACTGCTAAATGACACAAGGTCAAAAACAGAAGGAACTGGAACTGGGCAAGATGACTCTTGTCTGTAAGTCTAGCAGTTGGAAGGCTGAGGCAGGAGGATTGCCATAAGAACAAAGATAGTCTTCGGTATATAGTGAGGTCTAGGACAGCCTGGGCTACAGAATGCAATTCTATCTGAACAAGCCAAAAAATAGGAAGAGGTGAAGAATATGGGTGGCATGATAGATAATTTGAAACTAAATGAAAAATAAGGTACAACTTTTGTCAAGTTTGTGAGGCATAGGAGCCTCATGTGGAAGGGCACTACAGTATGCAATAGAAAAGACCTGGGGTCCGTAACCGAGGCTTCTTTCTACCTTGGGAAATGACCATAGAACAAATCAAATTCAAAGCAACCAAAGAAAGAAAAAAAATTATAAGCTACTAAGGGGGCTGAGGCAGGAGAATTGCAAAGTCAAGGCCAGCTTGAACCCAATTTAAGGCCACCCTAGGCAATTTGCTGAGAGTCTGTCTCAAAATACAAAATAGAGAGAGAGCTAGAGAGATAATACAGCAGTAACATGACTGCCTAGAATCCCCCAGTGAGGGGCAGGGGTGTGGGTCAGTGGTAGAGCACCTGCCTAGAATCCCCCAGTGAGGGGCTGGGGTGTGGGTCAGTGGTAGAGCCCCTGCCTAGAATCCCCCAGTGAGGGGCTGGGGTGTGGCTCAGAGGTAGAGCCCCTGCCTAGAATCCCCCAGTGAGGGGCTGGGGTGTGGCTCAGAGGTGGAGCCCCTGCCTAGAATCCCCCAGTGAGGGGCTGGGGTGTGGCTCAGAGGTAGAGCCCCTGCCTAGAATCCCCCAGTGAGGGGCTGGGGTGTGGCTCAGAGGTAGAACATCTGCCTAGAATCCCCCAGTGAGGGGCTGGGGTGTGGCTCAGAGGTAGAGCCCCTGCCTAGAATCACCCAGTGAGGGGCTGGGGTGTGACTCAGAGGTAGAACATCTGCCTAGGATCCCCCAGTGTGGCTCAGTGGTAGAGCACCATAAAATGCTTGAGGTTCTTTGATTCAATTACAGTATCAAAAAAAAGAAAAAAGAAAAACCAGAAAACAAGAAATTAGAAGAGAAAAATTATTGGAAACAAAGAAATCATTGAAAACATGCACCATCCTGTTGCCCTCAGGGACCAGCTGGTTGCAGCATGCTCCCTCCTCATCCTCAGAAGAACACATCCCGGCTCCTCTGAGATGGAAAGAGAACTGGAGACATTAGCTCCATTTCCAGGATGTTAGCATCCTCAGGAAAGCTTACTTTCTTTTCCTGAATAATCTTCTCCTAAGAACTTACAAGCCAGTCAAGAAAAAAAATGGGGAGAAGACATACATTTCTACCACCAGAAATGAAAAATGGCTACCACAGTGGATGCATGGGCATTAACACTGTAAGGCTGAGGAAGGAATATTACCCACAAGTCTGTGCTCAGAAACTTAGTAACTAAGGCCAAATGTACTAAGTTTCTCCACACCTAGCAATAATGCCTTTATTCCAAGAACTAAAACTCACACAAGAAATAAACATACCCCAAAGACCTGTATCTTCTAAAGAAACTGAACCAATAATTACTAACCTCACACTGTTACTAACCTCACTCAATTCTGCTAGACTGACTGGCCAGAAAGCCCAGGGAATTCTCTTGTCTCTGCCTCCCCAGTACTTGGATTACAAGTGCATAACTCCATGCCCAGGCTGGTCATGTCCTTGGGTTTGCACTTTACCTACCGAGACCTTCCTCGGTCCCATACCCAAACTTTGACAAATGAGAAAATTGAGGTAGCGAATGAGTGACGACTACCCAAGAACCTTGCTTTGTGCATGTGAGAAGGCTTGGCTGACACCCAGAAGGAAGGCTATAAAAGATGAGATCATTCTATTCACTGCATAGGTGCAAGGTCACCCATGGGGAGGTTAAGAACTGCCTGTCACCCTCAGGCCCAAGCCTCATCCTATGGTATGGAACCCTTCCAATTTCACCTCCCTAAGAGGAAGAGTAACATTCCCTAGATGGAATAATGGACTCACTCCAGCCAGATAGAGCCCCTGGCTTAGGCCAGTCCTGCAGGTACCAGGGTAGGAAAGAGAAACACAAATGTAGATTTAAGTTCAACCACCAGGGGGAGCCCTACCCACCCTGTACCCAGCCCTAGTGGTATTTTTAGAGTGCCTGCTGTGTGCCAGGCACTGTGTTGGATGAGTGACCTGAAAAGAAACTCATAGCCCCCACCATGTAAAGTTAACAGCAAAACAGTGGTGGAAACCAAAGGGAAGGTGTCTTCCCAGTTGTCTTCATTCATTCATTCATTCATTCATTCAACAAACAGACCATGGGCCCCATCACTGGGTGGAAGGTGACTCTGATCCTTGCCTTCTTTTTCAAAATGAGCTGGTCATGCTTTATGAACAATAGTCTCAGCCTCATGGCATCTTGACTCAGAGAATCCCAGGAGCAGTGCCTGGATTTTAGCATTTGGTCCACCAGAGATGGTGGTAGTGTCCAGCATATCACACAAGGGAACCCAGCTGGGGCTGGAAATCTCATTCCTCCTTCTCACTACAGACTGAGACACTGGGTAAAGAGCCAAGCAGAAAAGGTCCCACGTGGTCAACAAGGTGGGAGACCACCAGCAGCCAACCTCTGGAGTTCAACAGAGGTCACCTCCCAAGAATCTTTCTTCCAGGATATATCAGTCTTGGAGAAAGAAAAGAACCAGCTGGCTGAGTTCAGATTAGACTGCCTGGGGACATGGGGTGGGGGTGTTGGCAGCCATTCTAGCCCAGTGAGGGAAAGTAAACCCAAAGCAAGCCAAGATCACCAGACACCACAGCACCTCAGGCTAAAGTGGGGTTCAAATGCCTCTGGCTTGTCTACCAGATGACTAATGACCGGGACAAAGCTTATCCCAATTCTGCATGAGATCCTCAGGTGTAAAATGGGATAGTTCACCTGAAGGGGCACCTCTGACTAATCCTTACCCCCATCCCAGTTTAACTAAGCTCAAGGATTTTGACTTTGTTCCTCGTCCCTTCCAGAGACCAGACAGCTGTCACAATGTCATCATCATCCAGACTCTCCAGTGGCCCATCTGAGCCCATGTGCAGTGGCTGGAGGCTTGCCACCCACTGCAGCCCATGACAGGTGTACACACTGTCAACTCAAGAGAAATGGAATGTTCTAGGAACCCACAGGTCACGTGATCGTGGTAAGTGTAGTCACTGAAGCAAAGCTGTCCCAGCAAACAGTGTCACCTATGTGACAGTAGATGCCAGAGATCCCAAGGCATTCTCAACCCTGCCGCCCTCACTGTCTGTCACCACTAACCACGGTAGGAGACAGTCCCCAAGCACATTGCAGACTTCAAACCTGTCACAGAACCCCAGCAACCAGACCATTATGTCTGCCAGACCCAGCTCCAAGTGCAGTGGCCAGAAGAGCACAGCTGCAGCTGTGGTAACAGCTGGCTGGCTCAAAGCACTGGACATGTGCTTTTCTTTCCATGGCTGCAGAACTACTCAGTGGTTCCCAGTTGTATCAAAGCATCAGCCTGGGTTTGGAAGGGTAGATTGATGATCAACCTGTCCGCCAGGTCACCTAAGCCTGCTATGAGCAAGGCTAGAGCTTGATGCTCTCAGCATCCCATGGCAGGTATTGCTGAAAAGAGAGGAGACTTGATCAAGAGAAGGAGACCCTGGCTCCCAACAGGTGAGTACCGCAAAAGGCCAGCCAGCTATGTGACTCTATCAGGGAAGACCATGGTCCATGGAAGACAGCCCAGTCAACGGTGGGAGGGGGCTTAATCTACACAAGAGATCCCAGTCTATGGTGGAGACCACAGCTGCTAGGAGACCCCAGTAGCAGGCTGAGACCCATTCTGTGAGGCAGATCCCACTCTGTGGGTGAGACTCCAATAGGGGGATCCTATTGTGAAAAGTGGCCTGTCTAGAGAACACAGAGCAGAGGGCCTTTGGTGGAAGGCAGATGGAGACTTGTTACATTGACACCAATGGCAAGGTAGAATATTAGTGTGCAGCTGAGGCTTGTTGGACACCAGAAAGGGTTTCCAACAGTGACCATTGTGTTCTGTGGCTCCAGATGTCAGGGAATTGTGCCAAGCTCAGGTTCATTGCTTGGCGTTAACCTGGCCCCTTGCCTGGGTGAGCACATGCCGACTGTAAAGACTGATGGTGTAAGGCTGGGTCTGGGGCAAACGGGGCTCTTCTCACCCATCCCCTGGCCTGGTGCCAACACTTTGTGTGAAAGTGTCCAGGGACAAGGGCCCAGCCTCCAAGTGTGGCCACGCAGGGCTCTTTGGGATGGAGGTACCCTCTCCTCAGAGAGATGAACAGAGACAACTCATAAACTCAGGGCACACAAGCCCAGGGGGAGCATCAGCACTGCCTAGAAGGAGATGATACAACATGACAATTTTCAAGAGAAGACAGAAATCCAGAAATTGACCCACTGTTATCTCCTGGTTATACACAGTGGACAGTGACTGATTCCAGTCACTTGCTGGGAATACTTGTGAATCTGGATGGAACAGCAGTACTACACATACATAGTTTATCTTCTGTCTGGGGATGCCCTTACAAGTAAGTGGCTGCACCCTAAACCAGGTGGCCAATGGTCCAAAGCCACTCCAGCCAGCCCAGTGCCAGAAACAGTATGGATTTGGATCGAAGCCAACCCATAGACCTGCAAATCAGGGTTCCTATAGGTCCTGCATACAATCCCCCCTCCCAGGAGGAAAGAAAATGCAGTAGCTGGGATGCTAGTGAATAGATCACAGTGCTGAGTAGTGCAGAAGCCACAGCACCACCTGCAGCCCCACGGCAGGGACCACCCAGGCTGCCCTCCTGATGTTCCCAGACCTGCACAGCCCTGGGAAGAGTGAGCATGTGCTTCATTGTCCTGGTGGGGAGCCACTGTGGAGTTGGACTATAAATGGAGCACTAACAGCAGAGCAGAAGCACAGGACAGGGCTCTGGGCTCCAGTGTGAGGACATCATCTCGGGAGTAGCCTTCGTGTGCACACAGCATGGTGAGGGAGCAGGTGCTGGCTGGGCCTGTTTATACATCTACGCCATGTGTATCAGCTGCCTAATTAAAACTCATTGCTTTAAACATCCTTGCGTTCTGGTGGACACCCGCCAGCAGCACCTTCCTGCAGACAGACAGTTCTCCTCCTATTAACTCTGAGGACCACCCACGAGGCTATACCACAGCACAGAGGCTGGCTTCGAGAAAAATCCACTGGCTATCATCTGCCCAGGAGTTTCTCCTATATCCAAGGCCCCTGATAGGCCAGCTTCACCCGGGAAGGTTCTTCTTGTGCTCCATGGTTCAGGTCCTCATGGATACCCATGCCACCATGCCACTAGCTACCACCTTCCAGTCATGTCTGGAGGCTGATTTTCTAGAGTAATTTTTTAAATGCATGTATGTGTTCATGTGTGCCCAGGTTTGTGTGTATGCAGATTTCCCTGTGCACAGTTAATATGTAGAGTGTCCAGCCCAGAAGCAGATGCTGGGTCTCAGCCCTGATGCATACCAGCAGGGGCACCTGAGTACACGTGTATAGAAGTCAAAAGGCCGTCTTGACTCTGACACTTACACATTTTCCACCTTGTATTTTAATAGTTTTACTGGCCAGGAACTTTTACAGGCTAGTCTAGCTGGCCTCGGAGTCTCAGACATCTATGTGTCTCAGCCTTCCCAGTGTTGGGATTGCAAACATGCTCTACCATGCCTGGCTTTTTATGCAGATTTTATGCAGGGCTGAATTCAGGTCCTCAGACTTGCAAGTCAAGCATTTTAGCAGCTGAGCCATCTCCCGAGCCTGAGAAGAAATTCTTATCTGTGGTAAGGAATCAGAGGATCTCCCGTTTGCAGAGTACTTCAGGAAGTACCACTTCACTTTCTATATGGTTCCAGATCGCAGGAAACAATAGTAAACTTTCCGTCTAAAGTGAAGGGGTCCATTTGAAACAAAGCGCGCTGTTAACACTCACATTCATTTCTTCCTGTACAGGAAGCCAGGCCCTTCTCCTGACTTCTACGGGCTCTCCAGCATTGGCCGCCACTCCTCCAAACCAAACTGTGGAACAATAGAATTCTGTGAGACCAACTACGAGGTGCATGGGGCTCTGTGACAGGGATCCGTGGCAGGAAGATTCCAAAGATGCTGAACACAAAATAGCCCCTGTCAGCCAACTGCAAGAATGCATGCAACAATGAGCCCAGCCCAGAAGCAGAAGCCAGGTCTCAGGTCATGTAATGCATACTAGAGGGGGAACCTGGGCAAGCCTCAGTTTCCTGATCTATAGGATGGGATGATGATATCTCAGTGAGTTAACTGCAGAAGGACCTGAGTTCTAATCTCCAGCATCTACCCAAACTCTGGGTGTGGCAGAAGGAATCTTGCAAACCCAGCCCTGGGGGAATGGAGAGTCACCAGCCAGCCACACTAGACTAGTATGGATGAGCTCCACCTTCAGTCACAGCCACAGGACCAACTGCTGCCAAGTTGTCCCTTGACCTGTGCTGTGGCATTTACACTCATTCCAGTGTTCACGGATACAGTCTAATAAAAGAGCCCATATTCAAAGGCAACAGAGGAATTTCAATGTGTCTAGCCGACAGCATAACCTGAGAACAAAAACAATGCCAAGTCGCTTTGAAACACCGAATGCCCAAGGACAGAAATCTTCCAACAGTCCCAAGTCACCCTGTGGTGCAAGGTGACAGGAACATTGCTATTCTAAGACACAGTGTGTGTTGTGGGGTAAAGTGGAAAAGTCTTTGCTGGGTGTCATTGAAAAGTAGGCTTTTCAGCTCCCTAGAGAGAAAAGAGGGAAAGGCATAAGGCTGTGTTAAAACAAATGGGAAATCCTGTAGCCAGAATTAGACTGGGATGTATCAACATGAACTGATGTGTTTATCTTTGAAAGAAAAACCCAGGACTGGTGAGGTGGCTTAAGCAGTAGTGTTTGGTCACCCAAGCCTGGGAACCTAGGTTCTAGCCTCAGAATCCATGCAAAGGTAGAACGAGAGAACAGATTCCACATTGTTGTATAGGGATGCATGCACACCCATACACAATAATAATAATAACAATGAAACAATTTTCATGAGAAAGATGAAAGAAAAACCCAGTTCCATCTGCATAAAATATCTAGGAATGGCCAGGCATTTAGGAGGTTGAGGCAGAAGGCTCTCGGTTCAGTGTGAAACTCTGTCTAAAGAAAAAAAGTATAGACTGACTGAGGAAGATGCCTGATTACAACCTCTGGCTCTCACACATGAGTTCCAAGCCAACCTGAACTGTACAGCAAGAATCCATCTTGGAAAACAAACTCAAAAATACGGGAGGGAGGTGTTGGTGGAGATAGGTCAGTCAATAAAGTCAGTGAAATCTCCTAAACAAGTATGAAGACCTGAGTTTGGATTTCAGCATCCACATAAAAGCCATGCACAGCAATGCGCCTGTCTAAATTCCATCGCTGGGGAAGCCCTGATAGGAGGATCCTTGGAGAGTGCTGACCAGCTGGTCTAAGTGAATTGGCAAGCTCTGTGTTCAGTGTGAAACCCTGTCTAAAAAAGGGGGGTGGGGCTGGAGAGATGGCTCAGCGGCTAAGAGCACTGACTGTTCCTCCAGAGGACCTGAGTTCGATTCCCAGCATCCACATGGCAGCTAACAACTGTCTGTGGTTCCAAGATCTGACACCCTTACACAGTTATACATGCAGACAGAACACTAATTCACAAAAAATAAAAATAAATATTAAAAAAGTATAGATTGACTTAGGAAGATGCCTGATTACAACCTCTGGCTATTACACACAGGTACATAGACAAACAATGGAAGGGGGAAGAGGAGGGAGGGAGGGAGTGAGGGAGGGAAGGAAGTCCAAAGATAAATGTCAAATCTGAGAACAACAGGTATCCCCCATCACCCCAAATATGGTCTATGAGAAAAAGACAAAAAAATTCTTGGTGGGAAGATAAAATAGGTAGCAGCCGGCTTCTGCCTGTGCTCTGGGGTTCTAGGTAAACATTGCTACCAAGACCAACACCAAGGTGCTGTATTGTTTTCTTCTATAAGGTTTGCCTTTTCAGCTCTGAGCCCGAAGACCTGACTCATGCACAGTTAATGGTCACGTGCTGTGTAAAAGCAAGGTCAGACTTTGCTCTCCACACGTTGGTGCCCAGCTTTCACAACATCATTTATAGTTTGAGAGGATACTGTAAACATACCCACCCACTTGTTTTTCTCCTTCCTTCTTTCCTCCCCTCTTGCTTCTCTCGCTTCACCTTCTCCAAGTGTTCTACCCACACCCCAGCCCCTCACTGGGGGATTCTAGGCAGGGGCTCTACCACTGAGCCACACCCCAGCCCCTCACTGGGGGATTCTAGGCAGGGGCTCTACCACTGAGCCACACCCCAGCC